>CAIGQQ010026964.1:12869272-12889462 GCA_903798035.1 Danio albolineatus | reverse complement strand
CTTTCCTCAGGCCATCTACCTCATGAACAGTTAATATTTCTCCTATTTTGCAACAAATGTGCAATACTTTCTCACACGCACTTGTACACAGCACCTTATAATAATATACAATGCAATACTTTTCCTTACGCATTTGTACACAGCACCTTATAACAATATATAATGCAATACTTACTCTTTTGCACACAGCACCTTATAACCTGTATATTTATAACAAATCTGTACATACATTTCAACATCCAGATCGTTGGACTGCATCTCTGTTTAATGTCTATTGTCTTCTTTTATAATATTTATTCTGTGTTGTCACTTGTCACTTTATGTACACTGGAAGCTTCTGTAGCCAAAGCAAATTCCTTGTGTGTGTGAAGCACACTTGGCAATAAAACTGATTCTGATTCTGATTCTGATTCTGATTCTGATGCCTGATAGAAAATATGTGCGCAATCTCGATGTAGTGAAATAAAAAAATAAACAGTATATGGTATCTGTTCCACCCCACAGCCAATTATTAAACTATTTTTGTAACTTTGATCAAATCAATGCATGGCTTGAATATAATTTTTACCTTTAAATATCATATTTTACACATTGCTGCCTGCCAATGTTGCCAATAGAAACATGCATATCCTCCTTCATATAACAGATGGATAAAAGTTTTGGTCACACTTTATTTTGATGGTCCATTTGTTGAATTTAAGTTACATTGCAACTAATTCTCATTAGATTATAAGTAGACTGTTAAGGTTGGAGTTATGGGTAGGGTTAGTGTAAGTTAACATGTACTTGCAAAGTTTCTTATAGTCAGTCAAATGTCTGTTGAATGTCAGTATCAACAGATATTAAGTAGACAGTCTACTAATACTCAAATGGACCATCAAAATAAAGTGTTACCAAAGTTTTTTCTTTAATTATTATAAGGGTCAAACCTTTTTTATAAAACATGGAAACACTATTAAAATAATATTAAGAAGATTAACCTTATTTGTTTTGTTTTATTTGGTATTATTTGTTTGTACATTTAATGTATCATTTAATAACTATCCTTACAGTATTATTATTACATGTATTTATTTCTTGGTATGTGTTTAGTTGTGGAGGAGATAGAGAATTTGGGATGGTATGAAAAGCAGAACTGTATTTTGAATTTTGTATGTATCATATATATATCTGTAAATAAAAAATAAATCATATATTTTTTTCTTTCAGAGTGCCACAGGAAAGATGGAAGAATTTTTCCTTTTCGGGTCATTCTTAGAGGCCACAATGATAGACAGAAAAATAGGAGATAAACCCATCAGCTTTGAAGTCACTATCGGTGAGCTGAAGTCTCTTTACAGTACTTTCACTTTTCAATATACTGACAGAAATAGTCAAGCAATGCTGTAGTGATCTCAGTACATCAAAAACGAAACGTATGCTACACCACATGTACACAATTTTCCACTTAGGTAACTATGGTAACCAGATTGATGGCGTGAGCAAGCCCGCATCAGCGAAGAAGAAGAAGGAGGGTGGAGGAGAAAGTGAAGAAGAGGAGTCTGAGCTCATCCACAACTCCAGCGATGAAGAGGCAGAGGATGATGGAGATCTGACCTCTGTACCGTCCACACCTCCCATGAAGCCCGTTATCACTGACAGGTCAGAGGAAAACGAGAATGTCAAAGAAAGACTTGAAAGTGTCTTCAAAGTATAACATATGGTTATAAGACTACTGTACGATGTTAGCATAACAGAAGAGTAACTCAGCTTTTTTTTATATTAGTACCAGCTGCTGCCAGGTTCTGTGTCTAGGAGCTCAACTATCTCTTTTGCTTCATTTACAGAAATTACTTCCACTTGCCTTACTTTGAAAAGAAACCCTGCATTTACATCAAGAGCTGGTGGCAGGACCAGCGGAGACGTCTATACAACTCCAATATAATGGACAAGATAGCAGATAAACTGGTCAGGCTTCTGCTAAAATTGCTATGTGACTGTTAACTGGTCATTAGATTCCTTCTAAGCAGTTTTTTTCTCGTTATTTTTGCTCAGTTGGACATTAGCTACATTAACACAGACACTTTTTGTTGAGAATTAAATTATTCTGACATAATATTTAAACAGCAGCTATTTACATACAGCACAAAAAGCAATGCATTCTCATTGCACTAAGTGGAAATCGAGCAATGCTGTTGCTTTTTACAGCATATGTTTTTTTGCAATAAGTGTAGTAAGAAGCGATTTGTATTTGTGCCTCAGGATCAAGGCTATATCATTAAACAATGCAATATTAGCATAATAAAACCATACTAAGTGTAAACGAGAATATTTATCAAATTAATGTGCCTTATTGAGATGAGAAAGTTTTTCCTATACTTAACAGTAAACAATTTCTTATTAAGTAGCCATTAGGCAATTCTTTATAAAGCACAAGATTTCATGTGTTCATGTTGGTTTCCTCCGGGTGCTCCTGTTTCCCCCCCAAAGTCCAAACACATGCACTATAAGTGAGTTAAATAAACTAAATTGGCCATAGTGTATGTGTGTTTCTCAGTACTGGGATGTGGCTGGAAAGGCATCCGCTGCTTAAAACACATGCTGGAATAGTTGGTGGTTCATTCGGTTGTGACGACCCCAGATAAAAAAAGGGACTGAGCTGAAGGAAAATGAATGAAGCTTCCATGTGATGAGAAAAACAATTCAGAAAAATGGGTGGACTTGAACTTAGGTAGATCACATCGTCATGTTTCTTACTCCCTAATTGTTGTTGTTGAAGAATGGGTGTAGTTTGTCATCTTGACCAGGCATTTGTCCAAACACGAACTGGTGCGCGGAGTTGATTTCCTCTGCCAGCAGAGCAGGTTTTTAACATTTAATACAACAATATTTATGTATTTTGGGAGATAATAAGCTCATGAGTCTTTGTGCCACGTTGCTGATATTGTGTTAAATCATAAATAAAATTATTTCCAGCAGTGAAAAGGCCCTTTCTGGTGCCTGATTCAAGGCATCTATGAATGAGTGTCTGGGGGAAGCACTGGTGACATGAGATATTGCACCAGACAATGACTAAAAGAGGAACTTCAGCCTGACTTATGACTCTTATGAATCATTGTCAATAGTGATATAACCATAAAACAATTTCTGTGTTATTGCACACACACCAAACTTTCCAGTTTAGTCTTTTAATCCAATCAAGTGCTCACAATCACACCAAACATTTTAAAATCTGTTAAATAAAGTTGAACACAAATTATTCTTTAAAAAATATTTTCAAGTGATGTTTGAGAGAGCAATTATTTCTTTTTATGGTTTTATTCTGCAGTAAGTCTTTTTTGTGTGGCTAAAATTAAAATTGTTATAAAATTAAAAAATGGTGAAGTTAACATTATTAGCCACTTAATTTTTTTTATTTTCTATTTTTTTATTATTATTTTTTGATTGGCTGCAGAACTAACCACTATTGTCCACTGACTTGCCTAATTAACCTATATAAGCCTTTAAATTGTATACTTAGTACTAATGTCTTGAAAAATATCTAGCAAAATAGTATGTACTGTCATCCTGGATAGATATTATTTATAATTAGTTATTAGAAATTAGTTATTAATACTATTATGTTTAACAATTGGTTTAAAAAAAGTACATCTGTTAAACAGCACTTGGGAAATATTTGAAAAAGTTTAAATAGATAAAAGCTAAAATTATATTGCCAATGTGATTTTTTTTAGCAGAAAGGACTAACAATCTAATTACAAACATATTTTTTAGTTCATGTGAACACAGCTAATATGCATGTCTGTCTTTTTAAACAGGAGGAAGGTCTGAATGATGTTCAAGAAATCATAAAAACAGAGAAGGCATATCCAGAACGAAGACTTAGAGGTGTATTAGAAGAACTTAGCACAAGTTGCAGGTGAGAAAACACAAAGAGCTAATGTGTACACAGCGCATGCGACAATAAACAATCTCTTTGACTTATTTTCCTTTTTCTCCACAATTGAAGCCGGTTTGTTACACTTGCAAACAAGGATCAGAATCTTTCTGGAAGAACCAAGCTGGACAGAGAGAGGCTGAAGTCCTGTATGAGAGAAATGGTACTCCCACACAACCTATTTAGTCTCTGCTTACACACTGAGAACTGCTGATGGGAATGTAATTTGCGTGGTTATATTGTTCACAGGAGAGTATGGGTCAGCAGGCGAAGACCATCCGCACACAAGTGAAGAGAAACACAGTTCGAGACAAACTCAAGCTGGTGTTGAATTTCCTTCAGAGGCTTCGATTCTTAGCAGATGAGGTAAAATAAATCACCTTATCACTCCGTAGCAAACATGATCAGAATCTCAAACCCTGTCTCTTGTTGATTTTCCCCTTAGCCCCAGCACAGCATCCCTGATGTGTTCATCTGGATGATTAGCAACAACAAACGCATCGCATACGCCCGCATACCCTCCAAAGACATCCTCTACTCGATTGTCGATGAAGAGACGGGCAAAGACTGTGGAAAAGTTAAAGCTGTTTTTCTCAGGGTAACTCCTACTTTCTATCCCATTTTTAACTGTGCCCCGTAAATAAATGTGTTGATTAGAAGTAATTAAAGGAAAACTCCATTGCTTTTGTAATATTTTACAAGTCCCTTACAGATGAGCAGTTTATTTTTACCATTTTTGGATCCATTTAGCCAATCTCCAGGTCTGGTAAGAGAACTGTTAGCATAGCTTAGCATAGATTATTGAATTGGATCAGACCAGAATTAGCATCTTGCTCAAAAATTGTTAAAAGAAAGGGTTTTGATAATGTTGATATCTGTAATTACATTGTGTACACTCACTGACAATGAGAAGTTGCTATCGGTCGATATAGGCTAGGAACTTTACTCTCATTCTTACATAATAAGCTAAGCTAAAAGTGATAAACTGTCAACTGGAGATCAGCTAAATGGATTCAAAAATGGTTCCACTCAAATGTTTAAATCTAGGAAACATATAAAATGAGCCAAAATGTGGAGTATTCCATCCTGATTGGATGTTACCAATGTTCTGCTTGGGTGTTTGTGTTTATTATAGCTGCCTGGAAAGAAAGGTTTTGGGCCTGCTGGCTGGACAGTTCAGGCTAAATTAGAGATGTATTTGTGGCTGGGCTTGAATAAACAGAGAAAAGACTTTCTGATTGGCCTCCCTAGTGGCTTTGAAGAAAATAAGGCAATAAAGGGAATTGGCATACAAGCTGTCCCTCCCATCAGCCTAGTTTATAACAGTAAGATCATATGATTGTATATTCTCTAATGGTTTCTTTGCTGTTAATGAAGTTTGCATGCATGCAGCTGACTCTTTGTGTCCTGTTCTGTAGTGAAGCAGGTGTTTCAGCTTAGGGCCCACATGTACCAGGCTCGCAGTCTGTTTGCTGCAGACAATAGTGGCCTGTCTGACCCATTTGCAAGGGTTTTCTTCTCCACCCACAGCCAGGTCACGGAGGTGAGTGTGACCTAAGAGCTTGTATTTCATAACAAAGTGTAAGTTCAATTCTGTTATTAATTTCTCATCCCTCATTTCGTTACGAAGACCTTCATTTGTCTTTAGAACACAAATTTAGATATTTTAGATTAAATCTGAGAGCTTTCTCCCTCATTCTCAATACACAACAACATCCTTTTTAATATCTATTGAAGATCAGGGAGCTCTCTGAATTTATCCAAAATATCCTAATTTGTGTTCCAAAGATGAACGAAGGTCTCAGGGTTTAGGACGATGTGAGGGTGAGTAATTATTGACAGAATTTTCATTTTTGGGTGAACTATCCCTTTATTAAAGTCTGTATAGGTACTTTACATTACTATTGGCTGTTGCATATACACAAATACAATAAAGGCTTTACACCATGAAGTTAGATAAACTTTGTTATAGGAACTAGAATTTTCCCACAGGCCATTAAATGGTTGGTTGCACTGTAAGTTATAACTGTAAAGTTCATGTGCGTGGGCCAACATTCAATAAAATCAGCAACTGAAAGCTATGTTTTTGTTTGTGTTTCATGATACTGGAGATGGAACATAGAGGTACAGTATAAGTTTGAAAAGTGCAAAAAATTTAACAAAATTCCCCATGCCAATTTATATAGCCTCATATAGATGCTGAGAAAAGAATTCAATGCCTCAGAATGCAACAGCAAATGATGCTAACATTAGATTTCTGTATTTACGTGTCTTGAAACACTTGAAAATACTGTGCCAGTGTTTTGATTATTTTTTGTTAGTTCCTATTGTGCCACAATGAGTTATTCTACCTGTAGTTCTTGGAACTATAAAAATGTTCCCCAGATGAGAAACCCCCTGTTGAGTTCTGTTTGTCTGGCTGACTGTTCATTTAAGTACACTTTAACTTCTTAAAACCTTCAGTTTGAAACCAGTGTTAATATACATTGTGTATATTTTGTCTTGGAATACTATATTTTTTATATCTGTTAGTTTTCTTTATATATTAATAGTATATACATATTTTATTTGTAATATACTGTAGAAGAATAGATGTCAGTGGTATATAATGATATATTATTGTTAAATATTACTCAGCTGATTTATAATGTGGTAAGTAGTCAACTTTATTTGGGACTGCAATTGTTGTTAATTTATTTCATTGTTTATAAATGCATTGCACACTGTATATCTAATACATTAAAAGTGTCATGATGAAACCATTTATACGTAAAAAGCTACATTTATATGTATAGTACGTTAAGTAAATTTAGTAACATTTTAATAGTTTAAACTGAAAGAAATATGTATGTAGATACTTTTGTTGTTAAAAATCCTCCTATTTTATAAATCATCAACATATTTCTACTGTATATTTCAGGTCCTCAGTGAGACTCTCTGTCCAACATGGGATCAGCTGCTCGTATTTGATAATGTTGAACTTTACGGTGAGGCCGGTGAACTCCGAGATGACCCTCCAATCATTGTCATTGAGCTGTATGATCAAGACACTGTGGTAAGTTAGTTTCAAAAAGTCCTATATCCACAAATAAGAACAGAATATCCAGAATTGAATGCTAGTTCAGCATTTTGTTGACATAATTCTCCCCATGTATGCGTCACAATAAGAGTGTGAAAATGTGCTCTATTGTCCTGACTTGATGTTTTTTCCTGTTTAAAATCTTCTGGTCCTGCCCTTTTGTCGGACGGCATTTTTGGCTAAGTAGAGTGTGAATGCTTATTTCAACACTGCTGTCAATTCTGTTTGCTTAGATAGCTGAATTCAAGAAGGCATGCAAAAACTAGGATAGCTTGGAACTAAAAATAAGATCTTTCTTCTCTCCATTTCCTTACTTGGTGATAAAAACACAATTTGCTGTTGCGATAAACCTCTTGCATTCCCTTGGTTGTGACATACTAGCTGTAGTTTTTAGCTTTTTTTAGCTGTAGTTGTACTTGTAGTTGTAGTCTGTAGTAATCATTGCTGTGGTTTGTTTTATTGAGAACTGAGGGTCACGTTCAAATATAATATTAATGATCCTCTATTTATAGTATTTAGAGAGTAATTGAGCACATGTTTTGGTTTGACATTTAATCAGATCATTAAGAAATGACAATCAAAGATTGATTTTCAGGTCTTAAAGCCGCAGCAATACAGTAGCCATGATGTGAAAGTGATCTTTCAAGGAATGTGGCCACACTGCCCCCTCGTGTTTGATGATGGTGTTGCAACTGCTGTGTTTTTGTGTGGCATCCAGGGGAAAGCAGAGTTTATTGGGCGAACGTTCGCAAAACCACTTACTAAGATGGTTGATGAACATTACGGCCCACCACGGTTTCCTCCCCAGCTCGAGTATTATCAGATCTACAGAGGAAACTGTGCTGCGGGAGATCTGTTGGCTGCTTTTGAGCTACTGCAGGTATACAGCGATTGATCAACATGTACAAACTCCAGTCTCCACTGTACTCTCTGTCAGTGCTTGGCCTAAATTTTCTTAAAATTTGCTTGAATAGCACAGTTGTGAATCACTCACTTTTCCTTCCACTTGTCCTTGATTCTTGGTCTTTTGTCATTTTCCATCTCTTTTTATGTCCTGTCACATTTGTCTGCTGTACTCTTTCATGGCACCTGTGACAGATTCCTTATGACGATGAGGAGATCAGAAGAGCTCTTATTGCTGTCCATGACTTTGCTGTGCCTCAGATCAAGGTGCTATAAATAAATTAGCATTTCCTTTCTTTACATGTTATCTTTGTTTTTCATTCGTCTGTCAGTGACTCCATCCTCTTTGCTATTGCTGTGCCTTGACTGTTTTTCATGCTTTATGAGGTTTCATCAAAATTAAGGCGTTAATCAGCATTATTATTTAGTCATTGCTTTAATCTTTTATTAATTATGACTTAGGATTTTTAATTGGAAATATCTGTTTATAAACAGATTGGTCCGGCAGGGCGGGCAGCACTTCCTCCAATCGATGGACCGACCGATTCTGACCGTGGGCCCATTCTGCCTGTTCCACTGGGCATTCGACCAGTACTCAGCAGATATCGCATCGAGGTGAAAAAAAAGCCCCAGCCATAATGAGATTATTAAAGTGCTCCTGTGCTTTCATGTGTGAATGTAGCTGTTTGAATGTATGCAAAAGGTCTGCAAAGTGCAGATTAAATTGAGTTGTTGTCTCCTAAAAGAAATAACCGTTTCTGACCTGCCTGAAATGAGTCGTCAGTACCTCTAGTTTTACTTCATAGACAAACCTACTTGAGTTTGTAACAGCATGGAATTTGCATAATTCCAGCCTATAGTCTTTATTGGCTTCCTGTAGGCAATGTCAAAAAACAGGGAGAAAAAGATGATGCTGTAGTGTACAGTCAAGCCCAAAATTATTCATACCCCCTGCAAATTTGGAATTAAAGTTACTTTTATTCAACCAGCTAGTTTTTTTAATTGGAAATTACACAGGCTTCTCCCAAAAGATAATAAGATGAAGTACAAGAGGCATCATTGTGGACAATAACATATTTTTTTCTTTAAGTAACCATAAGTCAGAATTTACCAGGGGTATGAATAATTTTGAGCTTGACTGTGTAAGAAACTTTGGACAGATGTAGACTTTTTGTAGGAGACCATCACAATAAGACTAAGAACTTTTTTAAAAAGCATACTGGAGCACTTTATTAAAGGCTCAACATTTTCTCACCTTTCCAAACCATTCTAAGATATATTTTTTCTCTTTAACACAAAAGAAGATATTTTGAGGACTTTTGGAAACTGGTATCCATTGGTGTTCATAGTAGAAATTAAAACAAGTCACACTTTATTTTGATGGTCCGTTTGTTGAATTTAAGTTACATTGCAACTAATTCTCATTAGATTATAAGTAGACTGTTAGGTTGGGGTTAGGTTTAGGGTTAGTGTAAGTGTCATGTACTTGCAAAGGTCTTATCAAGTCAGTATCAACAAATAATAAGTAGACAGTCTACTAATACTCAAATGGACCATCAAAATAAAGTGTTACCTTAAAATACTATGGAGGTCAATTATGTATTTCAACATTCTTTAAAATATCTTCTTTTGGGATCATCAAGATTTGGAAGGTGGAGGGTGAGTAAAAGATGATAGATTTGACTTTGTTGTTTTTATTGTGCTACATATAGCTCATTTATTTTTTGCTTCAGTATGATTATTAATATTAGTGGTTTTTGTTTGTTTCTCACCTAGGTCCTGTTTTGGGGCCTGAGAGACCTTAAAAGGGTCAACCTGGCTCAGGTGGACCGGCCTCGTGTGGACATTGAGTGTGCAGGGAAAGGAGTTCAGTCAGCTCTCATTCAAAACTACAAGAAGAATCCAAACTTCAGCACATTGGTGAAGTGGTTTGAAGTGGTGAGGGAAATTATACATTTGATGAAAATGTCAAAATTTTGATTTTATTTGAAATGTTAAAACTCAAGTAATTTCGTGCTGCAGGATCTGCCAGAAAATGAGTTGCTCCATCCACCACTCAATATTCGGGTGGTGGACTGCAGAGCATTCGGACGCTACACGTTGGTGGGGTCTCATGCTGTGACCACCCTTCGCAAGTTCATCTATAGCCCCCCAGACAAGACTGCTAACAATTGGGCTCACACGGGTACCTGTCATATGCCTACTGTATATACCTCCTGTAAATCTGTATATACTGTAACAAAATAATATTCTATTTAAAACTTTTCTAGTTTTCCATGGTTTCAGTAGCATTGAATTTTCTAGTGATGATACTGAACCATATTCCTTTTTTAACCACCATATATTAAATTAAGATCTAATTAATATATGAAGTGATTGACTTATACTTGCTTACACTACTGTTCAAAGTTTGAGCTAGTAGGATTTTACACTGGTTCCACAAAATATATCTGAAAAAAATTAACTGACCACACTTACTATTGGTTCTCTGAATTTGCCATTAATTGATATAAGGTTTAAATAAAATGTTAAATTTGAATAAAAGTAAAAGCTACTGATTGAATGTTTTCACATTTTCAAATATACAGTTAAAGGCAGAATTATTAGCCCCCTTTGAATTTTTTTCCCCAAATGATGTTTAACAGAGCAAGAAAATTTTTACAGTATGTCTGATAATATTTTTTCTTCTGGAGAAAGTTTTATTTGTTTTATTTTGGCTAGAATTTTAAGGTAAAAAATTATTAGCCCCTTTAAGCTATATATTTTTTCAATTATCTACAAAACAAACCCTCGGTATACAATAACTTGCCTAATTACCCTATCCCACCTAGTTAAACTAATTAACCTACTTAAGCCTTTAAATGTCACTTTAAGCTGTATAGAAGTGTCTTGAAAAATATCTAGTATAATATTAGGTCACACTTTATTTTGATGGTCCGTTTGTTGAATATAAGTTACATTGCAAC
The DNA here is from genome assembly GCA_903798035.1 of Danio albolineatus. Lineage (NCBI taxonomy): Eukaryota > Metazoa > Chordata > Actinopteri > Cypriniformes > Danionidae > Danio > Danio albolineatus. The sequence continues at coordinate 12,878,598 of CAIGQQ010026964.1, read as the reverse complement.
AAATTCTCATTAGATTATAAGTAGACTGTTAGGTTGGGGTTAGGGTTGGGGTTATGTTTAGGGTTAGTGTAAGTTGACATGTACTTGCAAAGTTTCTTACAGTCAGTTTAATGTCTGTTGAATGTCAGTATCAACAGATATTAAGTATACAGTCTACTATTACTCAAATGGGCCATCGAAATAAAGTGTTACCTAATATTATTTACTGTCATCATGGCAAAGATAAAATAAATCAGTTATTAGAAATTAGTTATTAAAACTATGTTTAGAAATGTGTTGAAAAAATCTTCTCTCCGTTGAAATTGGGGAAAAAAATAAACAGGGGGGCTAATAATTCTGACTTCAACTGTATACAGTATATATAAAAGCATTTTAGGATGATTTTCTATTATGACAGTAGAAAATGTTTACACAAAATTTAAATAAGCGTTATGCTGTGTGTTTGCATTTTCAAATGCATGCAGCCGTAAGAGCATAAATTACTTTCTAAAACTATAAAATCTTTATAAAACCTAAACATTTGAATAATAGTGTGTAAGACAACTTGCTATTTCTTTTTCCACCTTTTCTGACTTTCCCTTTTCTCTCTTCTTTCTTTCTTTGACCTCTTCGTGGCTTTATCCTCTCTGTCTCGATGCTGGTCTCTGGTCATTGGTTGATGAATCTTATGACCCTGCCCACACCAGCTAGACTGGCCAATGGCTACCTGGCTCTCACCAATGGGACATCTCATTCCCGCCCCCAATCCCATCCTGTTTCTCATTCCTCAGGTGATATTGTGGTCAACATGAACCCCGAACCCAACATTAAGAAGATGGACACTGTTGTCAAGATTGAAGCCGTGAGTAGTGGAACCATGCTGTCATGTGTTAAAAAATGTGTTTCGTTTGCTTTACTGCTTTAATGGATAAATCACCCAAGAATGAAAATTGACTCTCCATGTCCTCAAGTTGATCCAAACTTGCGTGAGTTTCTTTCTTCTAATGAAAAAGGAAGATATTTTGAAGAATGTTGGTGATCAGACAATTTCAATTGATTTCCAATGTTGGAAAAATGCTGCAAAAGTCAATGGGTAGCTTTAAATGTCTAGTTTTCAAACTTCTTCAAATATGATCTTTCTTTCTGTTATTATTATTTTTAATTATATAATTTGGAACTTAAATAAATCAATAAACTGTAAGTAAATTTAAATTTTTGGGTGAACCATTTCTATAAGCTTAGTGTCCTATTTTAACAACAGCCATCATGCCATGTGTATGCCAGTGAGCTATTATTGTGAATGTTGTTTGTATTGTATTTGATGTATGTTTTGTGTGACCTGTGCTTGTAGACCACCGATGCTGTTGTTAAAGTTGACTTGGTAAGTCTTTGTTTGGTTTAGACAGATTTAGACAGACAAATGTTTCCATAAATCTGAATTACAAATTAGATTTAAAATAATATAAGCATACCTGCTACCTTTGTGTTAACAGAATGAGGATGAGAAGGACAAAGAGAAAAAGAAGAAGAAAAAAAAGAAGGGAGAAGAAGTGGAGGAAGAGGAACCGGATGAGAGCATGCTGGACTGGTGGTCCAAATACTTTGCCTCAATAGAGACAATGATGGAGGTGGGAGGAACTGCCTTTCAGTTCAGCTTCCTTCAAGATTCTTAACATTTTTTCTTTAAAAATATGTACATATATAAATATAATGAGGAGTTCAGATGCAAAAACCTCCAAGTGCATCTGAAATTGTCTTCTAATAATAGCAGTTTTCTCAGGCTCCTGTGTCTTGATTCAGTAATTTCACTTTTATGGCAAAGAATAAGATAATTTCACGGCTTTTAACATGAAATAACATAAACATAAAAAGCTGAGAAAAATGTTTAGTGTAGAAGAAAATTACAGATGACACTTTGAAAATTACAGATGACACAGGTTTTATATGTACTACAAGTGTAAGTTCAGTATTTACCTTCATTAATAAGTAATCACATGTAAATAAATTATAATTTCAGTGTTATTAAAGGTTAAAAAAAACTACTTCAGCCAATGCTGTAAACTATATCTTACTATTTCTATGCCCCATGATGCTTTGAACAAATTATTTGAGGAATTTCTGTTAAACTAAATTACCATTAAGTTATTTAAAGAACTGGGTCCAGTGAAGTGGTAATATTCTCCTCATTTTTCTATGATCAGATATTAAAAGAAAACTATGCTTGAAATCTGTGATCTTACTCTTTGATTCCCATCAAAATGTAATATAAAATGTCCTGGAAAATGATAAATAAGACCTCAAGGTGTATGAAGCTGAAAGTTTCAGATTTAGTTTTGCAGAATTTGAACACGTGTGCCATCCCATTTGTAATATATACTGTGTCATACTGTAATTTTACATCACAGTATACTTTCTGTTCAGAATCTGAGAGCGCAGGAGGCGGCTCAGGCAGAGGCGGAGGAAAGAGAAGATTTGGAGATTGCAGCAGAGACTGCAGGTAAACAGACCTGCATCATAGAAACTGTTTAGATGAACGTCATCCCATATCCATCACTGATGAAGTCACTGTTTTTTTCACGCCATGTAACCTAGAAACAGATGTTTTGATACTGTTTAATATTTACCACATATTGCGTTTAATTCAACTGAACTTTAATGTACATGTTCTTTTATGCTCTAAAAGTATTAATATAGTAAATTATATATAAGCCAGGCTCCACGGTGGCGTAGTGAGTAGCACGTTCGCCTCACAGCAAGAAGGTTGCTGGTTCGAGCCTTGGGTGGGTCAGTTGGCATTTCTGTGTGGAGTTTGCATGTTCTCCCTGTGGTTGCGTGGGTTTCCTCTGGGTGCTCTGGTTTCCCCCACAAGTCCAAAGATATGCAGTACAGGTGAACTGGGTAAGCTAAATTGTCCATAGTGTATGTATGTATGTGTGTGAATAAGAATGTATGGATGTTTCCCAGAGATGGGTTGCGGCTGGAAGGGCATCCACTGCGTAAAACAAATGCTGGATAAGTTAGCAGATCATTCCAATGTGGCGACCTCGAAATAATAAAGGGACTAAGCCGACAAGAAAATGAATGAATGAATGATATATAAGCCAGCTGTTATTTTAAGTCTTTAACTCTCATGGCTTGAAAAATCACTGTTCAATATAGAGTGAACGTTCTTTCAAACTGTCACTGTACTGTACAGTGGATGTGCTCACACGTTTTTCATATCCATCCATACCTACCCATTCACTCCTAACCTCAGAGATCAAAGCTGATGACTTTCCTATGAAAGGCACCAAACCTAAAGAGAAGAGCAAAGACAAGAAGAGCACCAAGGACAAAAAGAAGAACATAGATGGGACAGAAAAACGACCTCCAAAACCAAAAGTTGATGAGCTCATGGTCAGTGCTTCTTCCTGAAATGATCACTCTTTCATTCTTGATTTGTAACTCTGTACTCACACTACAGTTTGTCATAAGAAAGATTTATGTATTTAATTACTGAGAAAGTAGCATAATTATTTGTTCCTCTGAATAATCATGTTATATTAAGGACTGGAGTAATGGCTGAAAATATTCAGAATTGACATAACAGGAATAAATTAAAGCTTAAAATATATTATAATAGAAAACATTTAAATATTATTTCAAATGCAGTATTGATGAATCTTTTTCCAAATCTTCCACACTCCAAACTTTTTAACAGAAGTGTACAAGAAAAATAAACTATGATCTGTAGAAATGCAAGCTAATGGTCTATATCTCAGGTGTACAATAAAGAGCTGGAGAGTGAGTTTGGAAGCTTTGAGGACTGGCTTCACACCTTCAACCTGTACAGAGGAAAGGCTGGAGATGATGATGACCACAATGTGGTTGATGAGGACAGAATTGTGGGCAGATTCAAGGTAAGAATGAGTAAAGCACAGTACACTGTATACATTCTACATTTAAAATGTGATTTTGATATTTAGATCTGTCTTCTTATGACCCAGGGCTCCCTTTGTATGTATAAACTACCACTATCTGAGGAGATCACCAGAGAGGCAGGATTTGACCCAAACATGGGCATGTTCCAGAGTATTCCTCACAATGACCCTATTAACGTTCTCGTCAGGATTTATATCATTCGAGTGAGTGTGTTCAACTCCAAAGATTTAAGTTTACTTCATTTGTTTGCATAAATTAACGTATGTACACAGGTAAATTGTGTATGTGATGACAGCAGGCACTAAAAATGCAATATACATCTAAACCGTATAAATGATGTGCTACACTGTATGGATATCCATTATAAATCTAATTACTTTGGAGTTAAATCGTATGTGTTATATGCACTGTACCTTATCAGCTAAAGAAACATGAATCTCTACTCAGGCCACAGACCTGCATCCTGCAGATATAAATGGAAAAGCTGACCCTTATATAGTCATTAAATTGGGAAAGTCAGACATTCGAGACAAGGAAAACTACATATCCAAGCAGCTGAATCCTGTCTTTGGAAAGTGAGTAGTAATTCAGTCAAACAAGTGAAGTGGATTGAGTTCAAGCTAGAACATTTAGTTTAGGTGTCCATTCTCACTATTAACTAGTGGTTTACATGCGTATTATTAAGATATTGGCTGTTTATTTGTACTTAAAAATGACATATTCTGCATGATCTTATTTTTCATCTCTAATCATACCCAATAACTTAACTACTACCTTAATAACTGTTAATTAGCAGGGAATTAGGAGTTTATTGACCTAAAAGTCATAGTTCGTGATTCGTTAATAGTGAGAATTGTACCTTAAAATAAAGTGTGATTGATTTATTTTATTATTATTATTTCTTAAAAATACAATCTCCTTTCCCCACTCTCAGGTCATTTGATATAGAGGCCACATTCCCAATGGAGTCTATGCTGACTGTGGCAGTGTATGACTGGGATTTAGTCGGAACTGATGACCTGATTGGTGAGACTAAGATTGATTTGGAGAACAGATACTACAGCAAACACAGAGCCACATGTGGCATTGCTTCCAACTACTCTGTGTAAGTGCCACTGATTACTTTCTACAGGAAAGTAGCTCTCAATGTGTGTCATAGAGCGTTTTCAATTTGAGGTTGCCAATTGATAATATTATTTGTGACAATTCTTATTTGTCACAGTTCTTATTTGGATTCCCCATATATAAAATGTCAGATATGCAACATATACTGTATTTCAAAATATTGCAAAAATGGCTTGTTACATACAGTATATATTTTTTTCAACAATATTTTAAAATATATTTTATGTATGTAGAATCCAAATATAAATTGTATCTCATATGTGTAGTTTGCATATATATTCATGTATCATTTTTTTATATGGAAACAACTGAAAATATAATAAAAGCATGACATACTGAAAGTCTTTGATGACCGTTAAATCTAACTCTCATCAAATCCATCCAGCCATGGCTATAATGTATGGCGAGACCCTCAGAAACCAGCTCAGATCCTTGCTAAGTTGTGCAAAGAAGGTAAACTGGACGGACCTCACTATGGACCTGGTGGAAAGGTCAAAGTTGCAAACCGGATCTTTCTAGGGCCGACAGAAATTGAGGATGAGAGTGGTGAGACATTTGCAAAGTTATTACCAAGCTTGTAATGATTTTCATCAGTCATACGTGAAAACCTATCAATTTTATTTGGCTTACAGGTCTGAAAAAGCAAACAGAAGAACACTTGGCGCTTACAGTCCTTAGACATTGGGAGGAGATACCACGTGTTGGTTGCAAACTCATCCCTGAGCATGTGGAGACCAGGCCACTCCTCAACCCGGACAAGCCAGGCATAGAGCAGGTAGGAAAGTGTGAACAAGAAAATATTCAATTCAATTCAATTCATCTTTATTTCTATAGCACTTTTGCAATGTAGATTGTGTCAAAGCAGCTTCACATAGAAGGTTATAGTAAATTGAAACAGTGTCAGTCCAGTCTTCAGAGTTGAAGTTCAGTTTAGCTCAGTTCAGTGTGGTTATGCTGTGATCATCACTGGAAACTAAATTCAGAGAACATGATGGATTATTTTGAACATTTGCATATTAATAATGTCTGTGTGAATCGGTAGTTGCAGAGCCTTTTATTTCAGTTTGTGGATGTATTTCCAACTGATATTGAATAGAAAAGCTGGATCTTTCTTTTTTTGCTTATCATTCACTCAAAGCATCATTCACATGGTTAAATATATTGTGGCTGAAGCCATCAAACTGACGTCAACAGAGACGGACAGCCACTCTAAATGTGGAAGCAAATGGTCAGAATTAGATTAAAGATTACAAAATCATTTTATTCAGTGCATTAATGGATTCATTCAAAGAATAACAATGTTGCCTGGAAAAATAAACATAGTACATTTGGATTTTACAGACTTTAAGGTGTTCCCAGGGAACCCATCTAAACCAGTCAGTTGAGACACATCATCTTTGTATTTTTACTTTTGCTTCTTACTCTACACAATTTCCTAAATGAAGCTGAGTGAAAAGTTATTTTGAAAGAGTGAAGCATCATCTGCTCAGAGGCACTGTAGTGATTGGTGAATAAACAGAGATGCTGTAGTGATGCAGAATTTTGTCAGAATTTTAACATACTAAATAGTTAATGTGTGAATTTGTAAATGGCATCACGGTGGCACATTAAGTATTGCCTCACAGCAATAAGGTTGCTGGTTCGAGCCACGGCTGAATCAGTTGCCATTTCTGTGTGGAGTTTGCATGCTCTTCCAATGTTCATGTGGGTTTCCCCCACAAGTCCAAAGACTTGTGTTATAGGTGAATTGCGTTGGCTAAATTGTCCGTAGTGTATGTGTGTTAATGAGAGTGTATGGATGTTTCCCAGTGATGGGTTGCAGCTGGAAGGGCATCAAACATATGCTGGATAAGTTAGCGGTTCATTCCACTGTGGCAAGCCCAGATTAACAAAGGGACTAAGTCGAAAAGAGAATGAATGAATGAATGAATAAGTTAGACTGAAGAATCTGACTGCAACTCTTCTTAACTTTACAACTCACTGATTCAAATGATTCATTCAGAGTGAACCTCCTGTAAAGAATTCAGTGAATTTTCAATCTGATCTGAATGAGGGAGGGTTTTTTTTAATTGCTTAAGTAAAGTAAATGAATGATCATTTATATTTGTTGCTGTAACACATAATACTTGTTATATGATTACATAGATCTTATATATTTTAAACCACAATACAATTTTATACTGCTGTTTATATTTGTCAGAACAATTTACAAACATTTTTATTTATCATTGTTGTATACAGGGGAGTAGCGGACATTTGTAAAGTGGGGGGGGGGGGCAGCTTTATTAGTATTATTATACAAGTATTATTATTATTATTATACAATAATTATTTTAAATAATTAACAGAAAAGAATCATAAACTGGAAAACATGTAAAGACACAACTGGAGTGATGCTAAGATCATTTAGGAAATCTTTTGCATGAATAATAGTTTCATTAGAATTCAATTCTATAGACAACTCTATGGGATACAAAAAAGATGTTTCATAGAATTATCTGTTGTCTTAGACTTGACGAGTTTTATCATCGTCTTTGCTTCATACAAAATAAATCTATCAGGAGCCATCTTAGTCTAAATATTATTACCATCATATTATTTAAACTTTATTTTGTCCCCTTGCAAAACTCAGTTCAAACTGGGAGCAGAGCGTCATCGTAAAGCAGGAGCAGTGCTTGAGACGCGCGAGTATGGTTATCAGTGTGCATGCATCAGGTTTACTTTTTGATTGATTTGGTTGCACATAGAGAATAACGTCTTAATTTGGGATTACCACTCTTAATAAATAAACTTGCATATAAAGTAAATCGTATCTCAAAGCATTTACTGGGGCACTGGCGATTTTTGGGGTCTAGCGACGCCCCTGAATCATCTGTTTCTAAATGGTCTGTCTCTAAAAGTGAGTTAAAGGGGTTCCTCCCCCACCCGGTCACTACACCACTGGTTGTATACTAGGGTATATGATATGTTATTTTCGTTTCCACTATTGAGTTATCGGGAATTGTTGCTATAACAACTTTTGGTAATACATTTTTCTTTCAAAATAAACATTCATCAATAATACTTTTATCAGTACATAAAAAATCAAGTACTTCTGTATTTTGACGCAAGTAAAATAAAAAAAAAAAGGACTTTATAATTTTACTTTAATATAATTTTATTGGGGCATTCATACTTTCACTGAAGTGCCTGATGATGTGTGTACTTTGAGTATATTTTGTCATTGTTGTAATCCAGCTATCAACTCTTCAATTATTTTCTCTCAATCTCACAGGGAAGGATCGAAATGTGGGTGGACATGTTTCCTATGGATGTACCAGCACCAGGACCAGCCATTGACATATCGCCACGCAAACCAAAGAGGTACTGTATATGATTCCGTTATTTATTATAATTTTTTAAAATCAATTAAATTGGCATTACAATTAAAGGAATTATCAATTCACTTGTGTATTGTGCTGCAGTCATTTGACATGCTTTACCTCTAGGAGTATGAATTTCATTTTAATACAGCATCAGTGAGTTGAAGATAGAGACAAAAATAGGAAGCTTTAATAATCAGTCCTACTGAGATCACATACTCACTATTAGTTCATTACACCCTTAAGCGAGGAACAGATTGCTTTGTTATTTGGACTGTGTGTGCGATTAATATTCTTTGGATGATTTAATCGCCTTGGGTGAAGCCGTGGCTTTGAGTGGTGTATTGCCAAACTACAGAATGTCTTTTTTTTTTTCTTCTGTTGTCTCTTATAATTGTTTACTATCATTTTTAATTGTGTTCGACTGCAGTGATTCAGCTAGAGTTTAGAGACAAAGAAACCACTCAGGGTTTGTAGATAAAACACATCTTTATTTTCCTCCCATATTTACTCTGCCAGCTTTACACGTCCATCTGCAGTCGTTTCTTCTTGTTAATCATCTAAAGTATGTGCCAGTTTTAAGCAAGGCCTGTACTGTGAAATTGTCCTACTTTTGTCAGAGACACTTTTGTGCAATAAAACATCTTTAAATGAAACAGAATTATCTTAATGGCGTACATGTAAATCACAGACCATTTCTGAGCTTCTGAAAATCACAGTGGAAATTAAGTCAGGATTAAGTGAGGACTACAAAAGAAAGTCAGACCAGTGAATATTCAGTTCCGTTATCCAATAAAATGGGCTGACTAAATAATAATAATAATAATAGTAATAGTAATAATACACACATACATACATACATACATACATACATACATACATACATACATACATACATACATACATACATACATACATACATACATACATACATACATA
>CAIGQQ010026964.1:12824555-12869262 GCA_903798035.1 Danio albolineatus | reverse complement strand
ATACATACATACATACATACATACATACATACATACATACATACATATTATTATTATTATTATTATTATTCCTTACATTTATAAAGTGCTTTTCTGGACACTCAAAGAGCTTTACAGATTTTGGGGGGGGGGATCTGCTCATCTACCTTCAATGTGCAGCATCCACCTGGATGACACGATGGCAGACACAACCAATTGTGACATGGGGATGATTAGGAGGCCATGATGGACATGATGGGCAAATTTACCAAAGGACATCCTGGGATTTTTAATGACCACAGAGAATGACCTTGGTTTAATGTCTCATCTGAAAGATGACACTCACTGAGCAGTATAGAATCTCCATCAATATACTGGGGCATTAGGACCATCACAGACCGCAGGTGAAGTGCCCCCTGCTGGTCTCACTAACACCACTTCTGGCAGCAACATGGCTTTCCCATGTGGTCTCCCGTCCAGGTACTGACTTAAGCCCTGCTTAGCTTCAGTGGGCAACTATAAATTACAAAACGTATTTCAGAATACTTCTGAAATACTACATTTTAGAAGACTGGAATATTACATTTACATAAAAGCTTAAAAAAATATTTCCTTGCAAAAAAAAATAACAGCAAAATCAACTACAAGACCAGGGATTAAGCATTAAGAAGATAATAAAAAGTGTTGACTAATCTGACAGAATTACTTGTGTCATGGTAAATAATAGTATAATATTTATAATAACCAGTTACTCTAGCTTAGAGATTACCACATGATGCATTTGTGGGGGTTATGTTTTTCCTTTAAAATGCTAGATAACACTGTAAAATGTTATAGTTAAAAAAACGTATACAGAATATTGCCATTTTGACTCAGCTTCTACTTTTTTATTTTCATTATCATTGTAGTTTAACTTTGTTATGTGCTTTTGCCATTTGTTTTTAGTTTTTTTTTTTCTTTCATTTCATATATTTGAATCTAGTTCAGTTTTAGGATGTGTTTAGTATGTGTAGATGGAGTAAATCATAAACTTTTGCAGCTCTCCACAAGCATTTTCTGACCGGTTTTCTGGACTATTGCGCATCATTCCCTGATTCGTCAAGATGACCATTAGGCAACCAGTACATTGCAAGTACAGATTCCGCACATTTTGCACATGCCCAGTGAGGGTGAATGGTTACCTATCGTGCATTTTAGTTTCTATGGTGTGGAGGAATCCAATTTTTTTAAAACCCAGTAAAAACACCAATCTGGACGAGGAGCATTTTCATTCTAAAATGACATTAATAATAAAAGATGCACTAGTGTGAATGCAGCCTACGAGAACCAGGACTGGAAAGAGAACACAAGTGTAAACACACCCTTTGTTTAATTAATGTCAATTTAGAAACTTCATAGTATTTAAGTTTTTTCTATTAAGTTTTTACACTTTATTTGCGATTCATCTCAGTTTCCAAAAACGCTCTTCATAGATAAAACTTCATCGTTTTATTTTTTACAGTTAACGGTAATAACCCAGGCTTGAGATGATGCTCTCATTGTTTTCCTTCCCCTCCACCCGTCTCCCAGATATGAGCTCAGGGTGATAATATGGAATACTGACGAGGTAATTCTGGAAGACGATGATTACTTCACAGGGGAAAAGTCCAGTGACATTTTTGTGAGGGGGTAGGTATGGGCAGCTGTTTGACAAGTGTGTGGTTAATCGGTTGCCTTTGTTTGTTTGTTTCTGTTTCCTTTTGTTTGTCTGTCTTGTTGCGTTTGGTGTTTTTGTTTTGTCTACCCCCCTCCTTGCCCCCGCGTCATTGCTGTGCTGTTATCTAGCTTTGAGCTTCGTGTTATAATTTGGAACACTGATGACGTAATTCTAGAGGACGATGCTTTCATGACAGGAGAGAAGATGTCAGACATCTATGTCAGGGGGTAAAGACGACACGATCGCATGGCTTGACTGCTCTGCCCATCAGAAACCTGCACTTGCCCCTTCCATTCACAACAAATGAATGAAAACCACCTTTCATATACAGTAGATCCAAGTTAAAGGGTTAATTCACCCCAAAAATTCAATTATGTTTTTAAGTTCTTCCCTTTATGTCGTTCCAATTCACTGAGACCCTTGTTCATCTTCGGAGAACAAATTGAAAAATATTTGAGATAGACAGCATTGGTCACAAGACATTCAGAATGAAGTCCAGAATGACAAAAAAACGACCAGAGAAATGTAAAAAGTCAGTGATGACAGCTTTGAATGTCTCAGGACCATTGTTATCTATGAGAGAGCTCCTGGATTTAATCTAAAATATCTCAAAAGGTTCCGGGGTATTGGAATGACATGATGGTGAGCAATTAATAACTGAATTCTCGTTTTTGGGTAAAATGACCCTTTAAGCAGGACCATATCATTCCAAAAGAGGCTGTTTTACCTCTGAAATAATTTGATTAAATGATCTAAAATTGATTGAAATGTAAATAATTGGCGTACATATAATCTTTTTTTTCCATTTCACATTTAGTAATTAATGTGATATTTCATGACTGGTATGGTCTTGGTTTGTCCGACCATTTTTGTTTCAAATGTTCTGGGGACTGAGATGTCTTTCCAATCAATTTCTGCATGAAAGCATAAGATCTGTCTGTTTGCATGCCAAACCTAGCATTTGCATACTAACACTTTGATTCTGGATCTGTCTCAAGGATTGTATTGATATTTTTATGCATGCATTTACGCATCCACACTTATAGTAGTTGAAATAAATCATCATACACAGGATCTCGTATGATATATTGCTGATATATTGGGACAGACTACTACTTCAAACTGGTACAGCACACAACCTAAGTGCAGATAATGACTAGATATCAGGTCAAGGATGTCTCTTTCTTTTCTATTTCCAGAGAGTGCATGTAATCATTTTCAAATTATACTATTATTGAAGAGTAACACGCACATAACACTTACAAGTCAGGAACTGATGATCTACAATACACATCATTTACAATTCAATATGTTTTTTTATAAAATTATAAAAAGTTCTGGATATGAAATGAAAATATATTATGCATAAATATAAATTATGCTTAAATATAAATTATATTATGCATGTTTTCTCTGGTATTTCCGTCTATACATTTCACATATTTACAAGTATCTACAATAAATGCACTTTTAAATAGAACCTCTTTGTTTAGAACATTTGTGCATGTTTTTGTCACGCAAGCTATACAAAGAGTCATTGATGATCATGTTGCTTGTGAATTGATTGTATAAATATTCAAATAAAATCTAACAGTTGAAATATTGTCCCCCTGCTCAGCTGGCTTAAAGGACAGCAGGAGGACAAACAGGATACAGATGTACATTATCACTCTCTAACTGGAGAGGGAAACTTCAACTGGCGCTTTGTCTTCCCCTTTGACTATCTTATGGCTGAAGAGAAGATCGTCATCTCCAAGAAAGAATCCATGTTTTCCTGGGATGAGACTGAGTATAAGATTCCTGCTCGACTCACCCTTCAAGTATGGGATGCCGATCACTTTTCTGCAGATGATTTTCTGGGTGAGCTCACAATTGAACATTTTTAAGACTGTACAATGTGACCATGTATTTTTTCTTATTTCTAGAAGCCCTTAGAGATGTTGGCTTTGGGCAACAAATTTAACCTTGAAATAAAAAAAATGGATGGTTTTTATTAAAATGTGTCAATGTCACATGACCAAATCAGTTTACAGTACATACTTTATGTACAGTACTGTACATAGTAAATGTTTGCCCATCTAAAATAAATGAGAGGTGGAAATGTGTTAATGGTCACAATTGTAACCGATAATATTAAAATATTATTATCAGTTAAAAGTGAAAGTGAAGCATTTACAAGTATACAGTATCTGTACTCTGCATTTAACTCATCCAAGTGCACACACACGCAGAAATGCAATTCTGACTATGGTGTTTCAAAAGCAGTCACTATGTGACCAGACATAATTCCTAATTGAACCAACAAATAAAAGCAATAACATGTACTGTATATTCTCAAATTGCAAGAAATATTTTGATTAAATGAGTCATTTGTGAAACATGAAGCCAAATATTCAAGGACTGCATTTACACAAAAATCCACAGATAACTTCCATGCACACTCACATTCACACACATACAGTACATTACGGACAATTTTAGCTTATCCAATTCACCAATACCACATGGTTTTGGACCTGTGGAGGAAACTGGAGCACCCGGAGAAAACCCATGCGAACACAGGGAGAACATGCAAACTCCATACAGAAATGCCAACTGACCCTGGTGAAGGCTGAAGGCTCGAACCTGCGACTTTCTTGTAGTGAGGCGACATCGCTACCCACTGTGCCACCACGTCGCCAGTCTTAAATGTTCTAAATTGTAAAAATCAATTCGTTTTAGGCCTTAAAAAGTTTTAAATGTGTGTTCTAAGCCAAACTAACTTTAAACAGATCTTAAGTTTAATTTGTCTATGTAATGCTACCTCCAAGTATCTCACAGTAGACTTACAGTCTTCAGTATGTTCAATTTGAACAAAGTAATTTTCAGAGTCTGTGTTTCTTTTGTATGTTTTTTAAGGTCATGACATTAAATTTCAATCATATTGATCTTAAAAAGGTATTTAAAAATCTTCCTTTTGACTGGTAAAAGCTACTGTAACTAAGTGTAACTAAACCCTTCTGATTATTTCCACAGGTGCGATTGAGTTGGACTTGAATAAGTTTCCGCGTGGGGCAAAAACAGCCAAGCAGTGCTCTCTAGACATGGTTCTCAAAGAGCATGAGCTGCCGACCATCTCTATCTTCAAACAAAAGAGAGTGAAGGGCTGGTGGCCGTTTGTGGCCCAAAATGAGAATGATGAATTTGAGCTAACGGTGAGTTTATAGATTGTTGTTGTTATTATCCACTGCTGATTGATCATTTGCCAGCATGTGGTGCATACGTTTTCCTCATTGACATTTTACTTGTTTACAGGGAAAAGTGGAGGCAGAGCTCCATCTGTTGACAGCTGAGGAGGCAGAGAAAAGTCCAGTCGGCCTGGGAAGGAATGATCCGGAGCCACTTGAGAAACCAAAGTAAGACATAAAGATGTTTGCTTTTGCTCACATGGTGCCCATCTGAGAAATAATGCAGTTTCAGTTAATGAATAATATTTTATCTGATATACTGTAGATGATGAAAGTCTGTGTCTTAAAAGTTACATAAAAAAGGCAACTGAAAGTTAAGTTGAAAAAATAAAGTAATATTGCATGCATTATGAGGTATAAAGTTGCCTTGGGAAATAAAGAAATATTAGTTGTGAGTTATTAAGTAAGTAGAGTAGAAGAAAGAAGAAGTTGCAATTGTGATACTACTGCACTGCTCATACTGTAGTCTGGGGTGGGTATAATTTTTGTCTGTATTTTTAAAACTTCACAGTTGCATCACAGTTGCATTTACTTGATCAATATGATATTTTATTGAAAAAAATATACAGCATGTTTAATTCAGTGTCACATGATCATTCGGAAATCATTTTAATTTGCTAATTTGGTGCTATCGATTAAACCAGAGTGTATAACAGCATTCATATGTTCAAAGGAACGGGAGTTGTTTGAATTTAATGAACAGTTAAAGTCAGAATTATTAGCCCACCTGAATTATTAGCCCCCTGTTTATTTTTTATTATCATTTTTCTGTTTAACGGAGGGAAGATTTTTTCAACACATTTCTAAACAATGGTTTTAATAATTTATTACTAATAACTGATTTATTTTATCTTTACCATGATGACAGTAAATAATATTTTACTAGATATTTTTCAAGACACTTCTATACAGCCTAAAGTGACATTTAAAGGCTTAATTAGGTTAACTAGGCCGTTTAGGGTAATTAGACAAGTTATTGTATAACGATAGTTTGCTTAGTTGACTATTGAAAGAACAATAGCTAAAAGGGGCTAATAATTCTGACCTTAAAATGGTCTTTATTCTAATGCTTTTATTCTAGCTGAAATAAAACAAATAAAACTTTTTCCAGATGAAAAAAATATTATCAGACATACTGTGACGAACTCCTTGCTCTGTTAAACATCATTTGGAAAATATTTAAGAAAGAAAAAAAATTCAAAGGGGGCTAATAATTCTCACTTCAACTGTACATAATTCCACTGCTATTAATCCGTTAATTATTACATTATTGCTAAAACTAATTCTTTAAAAAAAATGAACTGACGTTTGAATCTGAGACATTAATGTTTTGGAATATAAAGCTAAATTTTGCTAAATAAATTCACAAAAACCCTTATTTTACACTGAAACACTCCATACATGGAGTATTTTGGGTCTACAGTATAATTATACAGACAAAGAAAGAAGACATAAAGAGTCTCATATAAAAACTGTAGATAATTATAGGTATGGCACAAACACTGCCATATGAAATGGGCTTAAGTCAGAAGCGTTCTCTTCCCTTTCTAATATTCCCACTCTCCTGTTTCACATCTTTCCTTCCTCCTGTGCCTGCCCTTTCCTCCACCTACCCTTCCCGTTCGTTTCCTTCATTCTAACCTCCATTCCTGTTTTGGAAAAAGTCGTCCAGACACCAGTCTAATGTGGTTCATGAACCCTCTGAAGTCCATACGATACTTCATTTGGCACAACTACCGCTGGCTGATCCTGAAGGCTCTGGCTCTGCTGCTGCTCCTGCTCCTCGTTGGGCTCTTCCTCTACTCTATTCCTGGATACCTGGTCAAGAAACTCCTAGGGGCTTGAGGAGAGATGGGAAAACCACTGGTAGCCCACTCTCTGTGCCTCTGTTTTATCTGCTTTCTGTCTTTTCAGCTCTTCACTCAGAGAGTATATCTGTCTTTTTGTTACTCATACCGTTTTAAAGGCCTACAACATGGACCTGAGGGATTGTGGGGAATTCAGTGTTTTCCATTTAGTCACACCTCTTTCATCCCATCTGTTTTTTTTTAATGCATATCTCTGTGTCGTTTTGTACCTCAGGTCTTTGTGCTTGTCATTTGCCTCTGGTTGTCTGTTTGGGCAAAGACTTGAATTATTTATTATAGATTTTATGAGATTTGCCACTGACTGTCTGCTAGTGTGCTTTCTGAATCTTATTTTGTTGCCTGAGCTGTCCCTTTACTGCTGAACCCATTGCAAATTTACAGTGTAATGCGAATATGTGGAATATGTGGTAGTGTTTTAACTTACCCTCATGTTGTTCCTAACCTGCATGACGTTGTGTTCTTCTGTGAATCCCAGTAATTCAGAAGAGAACGTAAAAGAGAATTTTTTTAGGAATGATTAAAAGTGGACAAGCTCAAAATGTTTCAGACCCTGTCTACACCTGATTTAGGTGTTGTACACTTCAGTTTGACAACAATGCAACTGGATAACAATAAATACAGGTGTAAACAAGGTCTGAAAGGGTTTGAGCTCACCCACTTTTAAAGACTTTCAGAGGTTAGGTTTGGCACAAAAAAACACCTACTCACTGCCAACTGATCTAATCCCTGTGATCTAATGATCTAATTGTCGTGTTGAAAACACAATACCATCTCGGGTGTTCCTGGTCAAAAATGACCGGGCTGTTAAAATTTGCATAAAATTTTATGTTATATCATTAGCAAATACTGCACTGAACTATTAGGTCAACTTGCCTTTAATGAGAACAGATTTTGTATGCTTTTTCTGTTTTGGAACTGATTGGTCTGGTTGATTTATACTTGAATTTGGGGTTTTAACTGAAGAATCTATTATTAATGGAAAAATGTTCACATTATTTCCTATTTTTCTTCTGGAGAAAGTTTTTATTTCTTTTCGTTTAGCTGGAATAAAAAATATTACAATTTTAAAAAGTCCATGGTCAATTTCAATAGTCCCCTTAAGATTTATTTCAAGCTGAATAATAGTATCTTGCAAAATCACTAGTAAAATATTATGTACTGACATCATGGCAAAGTCAAAATAAATGACATATTAGAACTACAGTATTAAAACTATTACATTTAAAAATGTGTTAAAATCCTCTCTCTGTAAAGCAGTACTTTGGAAATATTTGAAAAAGATTTACAATTTCATTGAGGGCTAATAATTTGGTATTCAACCGCAAATAGTATATGCGACTTCTCCTTTTCACTTCACTGGACAGCTCCGACCAACGAGATCTGAGATCAGTTAGTTTCAAAAAGAAATAAAAAAACCTGTTCTAATTGAAAGAAAACGAGATGAGAAAAAAAAATCCTATATTTGTTTTTTCCACCAAAAGTGGATCGACCATATGATCCAAAATACGTTCGGACATTGTTATATAATGTGCTAGCCAGAAAGAACTACAACATTGCCATTTCTGATCATTTAGTTTAATGGCAAATTGTTTTTTTAAAAAGGCACAACTTCTTATAGTCCTGATTCTAACACAGACCCACCGCAGAAATGAAAACAGCTGCTCTTCATATAGTTTATACATGTTGTCATGATTCACATTTATTTGTAAATTTCAATATCTCATTATTAGTCCAAAGTAGTACCTTAATTTGTGTTCAGCAGAAGAAAATAAGTCAAAAAGTTTTTTTTTTTATTTTTTAAAAAAGAGGTATCACTTTATTTTTATGGTAATTTAAGTTACATTGCATCTATTGTACATGCCAACTAATTCTCAATAGATTATAAGTAGACTGTTAGTTTAAGTTAAGTTAAGTTAGTGTAAGTCGATGTACTTGCAAAGTTTCTTATAGTCAGTGAAATGTGTTAAAGGAGCGGTATCAGCATATATTAAGCAGTCAGTCTACTAATACTCAACTGAGAATTAATTGGCATGTAGTTACAATGCAACATTTGTCAACAAAATGTGCAATAGGAACCATTAAAATAAAGTCTTACCAAAAATTATACTATCAAATTTTCTGCTGTGAAGCAAAAGCAAGTGTTCATACAATGAATGTTAATGGGACTGTTGTTCGGATACCGTTTAAACTTCCGGTATGAACATAAGACATCCTTTAAAATAACTAATGAATTGAACCTTATTGTAGGTCATAACGGTTTGGAACAATATTTTTTTTGAAGTGCTCTATGCCTTTAAGAGATCACGATGCCATCATCCTACTAACCACTAACATATATATTACCTCTCTTCCTCCATCTTCCATGTTTCACCTTCCAACTCACCACCTCCTACCCACCTTCATCACCTTCACCACATCCAATCACAGCCGGCCTGACACCACCTTCCTGTGGTTTCTGAGCCCACTGAAGGCCATCCGCTACCTGATATGCAACCGCTACAAGTGGCTTATCATCAAGATTGTGTTGGCTCTGCTGCTGCTGATCATGGTGGGCCTGTTTCTCTACAGCATGCCAGGCTATCTGGTCAAGAAGCTGCTCGGGGCCTAGAGGGATCAGAAATGTCGATTTGAGAGATTCTGGTTTCGCAAGCGGCCCACTTATATTTGGTTACAATTAAAAGCACTTCATCAACTTTTAGAATTTAGCGTACCTCATAATAAGCATAACGTATCAAATATCTGGACTTTTTCTGTATCGGTTTGCATGTGTTACCCAGAAAGATCAATTATCTTTCTATTTGTATATTTGAAGAATGACCAGTCATAGGGAGAAAAGGGAAAGCAGCAAAGTGTCTATTTTTGGTATGAAATTGAATAAGCCGGACGAGCGTTTTCACTAGTGATTCATATGAATGCATTTAGATTCAATATTTTGTCGTTTTGGTCTAGATGTGTTTGTGTCGCTGCTAAAAGCACAATAAGCATGCAAATTTGTCTTAAGAAAGATGACTTGTTCATCAGTAGCTGCAGTCTGAAAAAAAACCACGATAGGTTTTCAGGCCTCATTTAGAGTATGTAATTTGATTACATTTTGCCTTGATGTTTGCACTTTCAGTCCCTGACACAAATCTTCTGTACTTCATAATGTTTATCCTTTATAGAAACACACAGACACAAGTAGAGGAATGATGTTTCGTTTGACATTTTCAATTTAAACAGCACAATAGAATGCTCTTTCTTATACTCCACGCTGTCGATTGTGCTTGCGGTGTACACCAGTTTGCTTGCCGTTTACTATTGCTCTATTTAATGAATGGTAAAACTATGGATATGTTTGCACTGACTTTTGGCTTGTTTATATAAAAGAGTGTATTTTTAATTCTTGTTTACAAGTGTGCAATACGGATTGATTTATTTATTTTTGTCAGTATGATGACTTAATAAAATGACCTTATTGAAGTTAAAGGACTGAACGTGTTTCTTGCTTCTAAAGTTTGAGTACGCATGTGTGTGAGAGTTTATAACCTTGTTCTTTTTCACACAGTCGTCCAACTACCAGCCTGTCGTGGCTGTTGAGTCCGATTCGGGTGACCAGCATAGTGTGTTGGCGGCAGTATAAGTGGGTCACAGTGGTGACTCTGCTCATCATAACCGGGCTGATCTTTTTGGGCCTCCTGTTCTTTTCTCTGCCTTCAGCTTTCGTCCAGAAGCTCTTCAACATCTCTGGGTAGCCATCTGATGCCAGCAACAAATACTCAGTCAATGTCTATTATTAGTGATTTAAATAAAAGGTTACATACTAATGCATGGTATAAGTTTTTTTGTTTTGAAAATGATCTTGACTTGTCTGTTTAGGTTTTTTGGAAATTTCTGCTGTTTGGTTCATGACAACATCTGATTTTGCACTGTCAGGTTCAATTAATTTGTTATTTCAGTCAAGGGTTTTTGAAAACCATTTCCACCTCACAGTGGTTAAAAACAATGTACTCATCTAATCTATGTTGTATGTATCATCAGAGTCATTTATGGCTATAGATTTAAAGCTACTTTTAAGTAAAATTCATTACAATGTTGTGGCTGAAAAAAAAATTTATGATCATGTGTCTTTTTTTATACATTCTATATTCATATAAAGTAGTAGGGCTTGGTGATTAATTGAAAAGTAATCGAAATCGACAATCACAACCTATTATCGACCTAATTTTTCCAGGTCATTTTTTTCAATTACTTTCCCTACTGTGTGGTGTCATGTGACCCCGCTTTATCAAGGCTATTCATTCATTCATTTTCTTGTCGGCTTAGTCCCTTTATTAATCCGGGGTCGCCACAGTGGAATAAACCGCCAACTTATTCAGGATATTTTTACGCAGTGGATGCCCTTCCAGCCGCAACCCATCCCTGGGAAACATCCACACACACACATTCACACTCATACACTATACGGACAATTTAGCCTACCCAATTCACCTATACCACATGTCTTTGAACTTGTGGGGGAAACCGGAGCACCCGGAAGAAACCCACGCAACCACGGGGAGAACATGCAAACTCCACACAGAAATGCCAACTGACCCAGCCGGGGCTCGAACCAGCGACCTTCTTGCTGTAAGCAAGAAGAAAAAAAAACGGAGCACCCGGAGGAAACCCACGCAACCACGGAGAGAACATGCAAACTCCACACAGAAATGCCAACTGACCCAGCCGGGGCTCGAACCAGCAACCTTCTTGCTGTAAGGCGAACGTGCTAACCACTAGGCCACCGTGGCACCCCCTTTATCGAGGCTAATTTATACTTATTATATAATGATTTATACTTATTATATTAGTATATTATACTACTGCCAAGGGCAGATGTACAGTTTCGTGCAGCCTTCGCATACCTGCTTACCTCACAAAATGACATGTAGTTCAAGCTTTGTGATTGGTTGGTTTGGTAGCGGTGACGCCAGTGGGCGCGCAGAAAGTCACGTTTTAGGCAATGTGTGTTTTAATTTCAGTTGTTCAGCATTGATGGTCAATAAATAATAGTGTTATTTATTTTATAATTATTTTAAAGTCACGTAATCATGCACAACGTGGTAAAGTTAGTTTGATGTTTGACATTTATTAGACATTCGATTTCAAACCAATTAAATTCTTTGCTCCTGTTATAGTTCATTCATTCATTTTTTTTGGCGAAAGTGCTACTCACTACGCCACCTTGGCACCTCCTGTTATAGTTTGAGCCAAAAATATGTCAGATATATGTGAACATATGTACTGTACAAAACATGTCAATGAACTCTGAGGGCAAAACATAAAATAAATAAATAAAATTCAAAGTTCAAATGTTCAATTAGATTTTGATTTTAGGCCAAATCGCCCAGCCCTATAAAGGTTTCACCTCACATATGTAAACTTGGATGACAAAACCATATTGCATGGCCATATATTTGGCAAAAATGTCTGTGAAATATGTATAGATGTTTTTTTAAAGACATTTGGTAAATTTCCTGCTGTAAACATATACAAAGTGTTATAAAAAAGCTTTAAAAGTTTTTATTAGTAATAATGTGCATTGATAAGCACTTAATGTTTTTCAATTTTAAAGTGAGTTTTCTCAACAAAGATTCCTGATTTTCAAACATCTCAGCCCAATATTATCCAATCCTTACAAATCATACACTAATAGAAAGCTTACAAAAAAATTGAGTTTACATGTAAAACTACATTTTTAGAAATGTACACTTATGATAGTTTGAGGTCCAGACTCAAGAGTCACAAATAACTTTTATTGGATACTCACTTTTTGCATCCTCCTGCTCACCGTACTCCACCGAGGCGCAGAACTACACGTCGAGCTCCCATTGGCTGAGCTCGTCTCCGGGTTCAGGCGGGCCAATCAGCGCGGGCCACGGTACGACAGTGTTGAGATGTTTCGCTTCTGGTTGGAGACCGGCTTGTTGAGGTGGAGAGTTCACGCGGCGCACACAGATCTGCACAGGCTGAACAACTGAACCAGACATTGAATAAGCACAAAGAACAACCATGCGAGCGCTCCTGGGTGAGTTATAATGACGAAAACACGTCAATTCAGCTGTAGAGACGCGTTTTAGTGACTCAAATCCGATAGCAAACAGACTGTGAGATGTAACGTCCACAACCTAACTTTAATTAGCATGTACAGTTTGGTGGATAGAGGTTTATATGACTGGGAAATGGGATAAATGCTCTGTACACACTCTGAATAGTGATCTAGTAAGCTTTTATTTACATTTACATTAACTTATATGGATTGTAAATCTAACACTGTAGTGTAGTTGGTGTGGTTTGTTTATGGTAGGTTGGCCTGTACAGTACAGCATCTTCATGTTGCACTTATTCCTATATATTGACTTTGGAGAGTGGATAATAAATCAGAGATTAATCTATTGTATGTGAGTCTGGTAAAGTTAGTAGAAAGTCCTGTTTGTTATGAACCATATGCAGTGTTTCACGCTGTTCTTGTTCAAAACAGGGCAGTGTTTTCCAAATAAAGCTGCTGAAATCACCTTCTTTATCCTCTCAGGTGTGTTGGCATGTTCCCTGACTGTACTGTCTGCTTACGGTCTCTACACCTCCAGTGATGATGTGATTGAACTCACTCCATCCAACTTCAACAGAGAAGTCATGCAGAGTGACAGTCTCTGGCTGGTGGAGTTTTATGCTCCCTGGTAAGTAGGAAGTATGAATCTGGATATTTTGTCGCTCCTAGAGATCACTAATAGTTAGATGTGTATTTAGAGATTAGGTTACTGTCTGAAATCCTAATGGTATTATTTTGGGATAATTATTATTTTAGCACTCAGGCCTATTTTATTGGCTGTATTTTCTTGAATGTATATAGTCACCCTGCTTTCACTGACACTTTATTTGCATCACAATTTGCATCTCTTTAGTCGTAGTTTCTAAATGTTGCATGAGCATCATTAGTTCATCTCTGTGGCTGTATGTTTTGTAATGGTATTTAAATGATTATGTGGCACGTCTAACATATTTCCTTTTTTTTTTTTTAAAGGTGTGGTCACTGCAAGAGCTTGGCTCCTGAATGGAAGAAAGTAGCAACAGCTTTAAAGGTAAATTCTGAGTTACGGACAACACTAAAATAATTGCAGCACTTAGTTTGGCAATGAATAGCTTTGCTTTTGAATTCTTTGATTGTTGAAAATGGATATACAGTATTTTGTCGATGACTAATAGCAGTTTTGTTTTGATTTAGGGCATTGTGAAGGTGGGCGCTGTGGATGCAGATCAACACAACTCTCTGGGAGGCCAGTATGGAGTCCGAGGCTTCCCAACTATCAAGATCTTTGGAGGCAACAAACACAAGCCAGAGGATTACCAAGGTTCAGTACTGCATCTTTGTAAAACCCCTTGGCCTGTGACTAAAGAATAGGTTTTTAAGTCCATTTGAAAGTCTGTAGCTACTTTTTAAAGTAGTGTTTGTTCTCTCTCCCAGGTGGCCGAACAAGTCAAGCCATTGTAGACGGAGCTCTGAATGCTCTTCGTTCTCTGGTTAAAGACAGACTTGGTGGAAAGACAGGAGGCTCAGACTACAGCAGACAGGTATTGAAGATTTAAAAAAGAATATGAAAATATAAAATTAATACAATTTGTTAATTTTTTTAATCCGGTTACTAGTAAATAATACATTGAAGTATTAACATATAGTCTTACATTATTTAAATACAACTTATATAGTTTAAATACTATTAGATTTTAAGTAAGCATTGCAGTAACTCTCAGTAGATCCAAAAAAACCTTTTATTTTATAATTTTTTTTTAATTCGATTGGGGGTACAACAAAATGCTAAAATACTTGACCAGCAAGACACTGTTAGTAAACATCCTGATGCTGCGTACACTGCACAGCGCGTTTATATGACTATCTGCTCTGCACTTACCTATTGTAAAATAAACATGCAAGTAAAATTACGTAATCACCACAGGCTAATTGAAACCCTTTCAATTCCACATAACCTTCTTGAACTTCATTTTTTCCTGATTTTGTTCAAAATATCCACTTTTTAAACCACATCAGATATGTCAATATATCTTTGAACATTGCAACATTTCAAACTCAGCTCAATTACAATTTATGAAAATGTTATTCAAATTGTAAATGGATTAAATCAAGAAGTCATAAGAAAATATCTGTACTGCTTCATGAATTTTTTGTATATTATAATGCTTCATGACTGTACATCGCTCGTACTGCATATTGAGTGGATTCTGATTAACATCCCTGATTGGCCATTGCCCATTTAACAAACATAACTGTATTCGCAATGCTGAAATACAAGTTGCGAACAGAAGCCTTTGACACACTAAAGCAGGGGTCACCAACCCTGTTCTTTGAGAGCTACTTTCCTGCAGATTTTATTAGCAACCCTGACCAAACACACCTGTCTGTAATTATCAAGTGCTGCTTCGGGTCTTAACTAATTGGTTCAGGTGTGTTTGATCAGGGTTGGAGCTGAATTCTGCAGGAAGGTAGCTCTCCAGGAACAGCGTTGGTGACCCCTGCACTAAAGCATAGCATCTTTTTTTTTCTGATACTAGTTTACTTGGTTCTTCAGAAAAACTGGAACTGACTTTGACTCTTTATTTATTCTTTTTATTACTATTTACAGCAGAGCCTGAGATCAGGCCATATAAATAAGATATGAAAATAACAGTAAAACATAAAGTAAGACTCATAACGAAATCGTAAGTCCCAGGCACTCGAAAAGCAAGTAAAACATTTTTAAAAGCCTTTATCAACACGCGATCAGCCATGTTAATAAAGGCTTTTTAGTTCGTTTTTTTGTCGCTTGCTTTGAGTGCCTTGGACTTATAATTTTGTTGTTTCTATATGAATCCCCTTACTTAATATATATAAAAAAACGTAAAGCTGTAAGCGAAACAATATTAGTGACATTTCAATTACATCTCAGGAGCACAATGATGTTTTAAAATCTTCCAATACAGTACCAGCAGCTTTGATGACACTGATTTTTATGCATGCCTGCCATTGATTGACTCTTGGATTGTGTTGTGATTTAGAGCGGAGGTGGTGCGGGCAGTAAGAAGGATGTAGTGGAGCTGACAGATGATAACTTTGACCGAACAGTGCTGGAGAGCGACGATGTCTGGCTGGTCGAGTTCTTCGCCCCCTGGTGTGGACACTGCAAAAAGTATGCGCATTCTCAATGTCTCACACACATCATGAGATCTGTATGTCATTGCCCTGAAACACTACCTGACATGCTGTGCCATGCATTATTGACATGCTGAATCCATGTTCAATTATTAATATGCATTCAAAGATGCAGTGAAATTCCTCTGCCGGCTGGGCTTTCCCGTGTTGACTCTCTTTACCGCTTTCAGTCTTGAGCCAGAATGGACGGCAGCTGCCACAGAAGTCAAAGAGCAGACGAAGGGGAAAGTGAAACTGGCTGCTGTGGACGCCACTGTTCACCAGGGCTTGGCAAGCCGCTTTGGGGTATGTCTGAAATCAGGCTTGTTTTATGTCTTTTCATATAAATGATCGATGTTTCTAATTTAATTTAACGTCTCTGATATCCTGCCTGCATTTTGGATGAAGAGCACATTTATTAGATCTGTTCATCATTTTAATGTTTGAATCGTTTCTGTTCCGTGTGTCTGAACTCATTGTCTGCTGGTTATTGGTAGATTCGAGGATTCCCGACCATCAAAGTCTTTCGTAAGGGAGAGGAGCCGGAGGACTATCAGGGTGGGCGAACAAGATCTGACATCGTTGCTCGTGCATTGGAGCTGTACTCTGACAACATCCCTGCTCCTGAGCTGCAAGAGGTGACCTTTCTCTACTCTGCTTTTTCTTATTACCTTAGTTTTGAGAACTGTTTTTTTTTTATTTATTATTATTATTATTATTATTATTATTATTATTTTTTTACAATGGAAAGTTTTACATGGGAAAAAAATATATAGATAGATAGATAGATAGATAGATAGATAGATAGATATGTATTGTACAATATTCAACATGAAATAATAAACAAATACAAAACATTATAATAAATAAAAACCACAACATTTAGTGTTCTGGATTCTCTACTCTGCTTTTAATAAGAGGATGGTCTATCTGTTGTACATTTATTTAAGTTTGTGCAAATAGTTTGTTTGAAATTCTAGCTAGTTTGGTTTATATTTGTTACTCTTTCTTTATTGTTGATACATTTTTTTTTTTTTTTTTTTTTTTAGGTTTTGAATGAAGGTGTTTTAAAGAAGACCTGTGAGGATTATCAGCTGTGTATCATAGCTGTGCTGCCACACATTCTAGATACAGGTACGATATGGTGGAAACATTAACACTAGATATTTATGGTGCTTATCATTTTTATTCATTTACATAATCATGTTTTTAAAGCATTAAGTGCGTGGTGGGGATGGGGGTAGTATTTGATAATGTGATGTTTCTCAACCACTTTCCTGGAGGACCACCAACACCGCATGTTTTGGAGGTCTCCTTTGTCGGTCACACCCATCACAGTTCTTTCAGTCTCTACTAATAAGCTGATGATCTGAATCAGGTGTTTGACTAAGGAGACATGGAAAATGTGCAGAGCTGGTCGTCCTTCAGGTACATGGTTGAGAAACACTGTGATAATGGATGCTTAAAGCTTATTTTCTGTCTTCTGTATTTTTTTTTATTTTATTCTTTTTAAAAACATTTTATTTTAAACATTGTCATACAAATTGACAGGTTTAATTTTTCATTTTAGCAAAAAATAATAAATCAATTTATTTAAAACAAATAAAACAAAAACAAATACAGCAAGAATAATATAGATTTAAAATAACTTGACACACTTTAAAAACATAAATAACAATATTAATGTTAAACAGTACAGCAATAACATATTTATCTGATCTATATACTTTCAGCATCTGTCAGTTCAAGAAAAAAATTGCCATCTAGATTCTCCAAAAAGTTTTCCAAATAGACCAAAATATATGAAGTTTGTTTTTCAAAAAATAGGTTAATTTTCCAAGGCAAGAGGTCTTTCCCTTTATCCCGAGATACACCAGGAGCGGCTTATTTTTCCAAGAACATGCATTTACACATTTAGCTTCCAGCGAACATAAAATTAACAGCACTCCTTCATGTTTGATCACATCAAAATTCAATGGACAAACATGCAATATACACAAGCGGAGATCGAGAGGAATTACTTTATCAATGATTTGATTCACAATGGTCAATATTTTAACCCAAAAACCACTGACTATAGAACATTCCCACATACAATGCAATAGCATCCCCTTCTCTTGTTTACATTTAGAGCATGTATCAGGGATATTTGGGTTAAAATGATGCAACTTCACTGGAGTTACATACTGTCTGCTCAGCCTTTTATATTGAAGCAATCTAAAATGAGTGCTTGTTGTCTGAGTTTGGGCTTTTAGACAAGTTTCTTGCCACTCTTCCTCGGCCTGGAGGTCAGACTGCCAAGCTTGAAGTTTGTCATTAAATTACTTTTTTGATTTGTCCACCAACTGTTTATATCAAACAGATACTTGGCCTCTACCTTTTAAACAGTTAAGGGTATTTTTTTCCCAAAATAGAAAGAGGGGGTTCAGCCATATGGTAATCTTGTTTAGACATGAAACTATGCAATTGCAAATATGTTCTGTATTTTTTACTTTTAGGATACTGTTTGCACTGTCAGATTTAGCAATTCAAAAGTAGTTTGTAGTATTCTGTATATGCTGTTAGTATTAGCATTTTCATATTTGATTTTGTTGTGTTTTACCTCCAGTTCATTTCAGTGTTAGATTGTTCTTCAATTTGTGTTATTCAGTTGATTTTAGTGTGTGTGTGTGTTTATTTTCCTTCATTCCTTTCCTCACTTTCTTCCTTTCCTTCCGTCCCCAAGGCCCAGTTTCATACAGTATGTCAGAGGAACTCCTGTGAGGTTTACAGCCTTGGCTAGTTTTAGAAATGTTAGTACTCCAGCTTATTTCAGTTAGCTGCCAAGGCAACCGTCCGTGCATAATCTAATAATAATTTATTTTTATTTCATCTTTATTTAGCAGTTAAAGGGATAATTCACCCAAAAATTAATATTGTTATTATTTACTCGCCCTTGACTTGTTTTAAACCTTTAGAAGTGTTTTTTTTTTCTTATTCTGTTGATCAAGATATTTTGAAGAAAGCTGGTGTGTTCGTCCAACTATGGACGCCAATGCTTACAAGTGTCAGTTTTCATCTAAATAGTGTATTTTGTGTCCAACAGAAACTTCTAAGGGTTTAGAACCACTCGAGGGAGAGTAAATAGTTAGTGAATTTGATTTTGTGCGAACTAGCCCTTAAACATGGTTAATTTTAAGGACAATTTAACCATCATCTGCCTGTTTTCTCTGTGACAGGTGCATCTGGAAGAAACTCTTACCTGGAGGTGATGAAGACGATGGCAGAGAAATACAAGAAGAAGATGTGGGGGTCAGTGTTTTCAGCATCATTCATTAAGATCAGCCTGCCCATAAATAACAGTACATGTCACTGCTTGTGTGCCAGAGAGCAGACTTTAGGGAATAAAGAGCAGGAATCAGTCACACCTCTCTCTCTCTCACTGTTTTAAAGGGCCCTTGTGTGAGATTATTAATAATGAATTTTTTTAAATTATTTTTTTAAATTTAAAGTTGTCGTGTGTGTACACCATGTTCTGCAGTCAGTCATCGTGGAACTGAGGTATATTGTATAAGTGTTAAATCTCTCTGTCTCTCTCTTTCTTCAGTTGGTTGTGGACTGAAGCAGGGGCGCAGATGGAGCTGGAAGCCTCTCTGGGGATTGGTGGATTTGGCTATCCTGCCATGGCAGCCATTAACTCTCGTAAAATGAAGTTCGCTCTGCTCAAAGGCTCATTCAGTGAAACGGGCATCCATGAATTCCTCAGGTAACAGAAGGCTGGCGTTTATGTTACGGTGAAACAAGTTACGTCACGGATGCTGTAAATTGAAGGTGTTGTTTAGAACGGCCCTCCTGACTGTCAGTCTGTTTTATGTTGTGAAACTATTAATGTCTTTATTTATGCAGGGAACTTTCTGTTGGCCGGGGCTCCACTGCGACGGTTGGAGGCGGAGCTTTGCCAAAGATCAACACCGTTGAGGCTTGGGATGGAAAAGATGGAGAGGTGAGGATTTCGAGCCCTATGAAATGCAATACTTTTTAAAACTTTTCATTACATTGTTTTAATTTTCCTGAATTCCATTTCCCCCCTGACCTTTTTAACTGGTTCTGTTTACCCTTTAACTGGTTCAGTTAACTCTTTAACCAAGGAAAAAATTGGATTACATTTATAAACTTCTAATGTCGCTAGTTGACACACTCAATGCATTTTTTTTTCAACATCCCATAATTTCTAAAATATTAATCTCTAACAAATAGTTCATATGTCGGTTTATGGTAAAAGTAGCAGAATTAATACATAAACTATGAAAAATCTAAGAGCAGTTTATTTAAAAAAATAATCACTTTTTATTTATTTATTTTTTTAAGTATTTACAATAAAACCAAAATCAAGTGTAGGAGTGCAACTGGACTTTTTTTTTTTTTTTTTTTTTTTTTTTTTTTTTTTAAACCAACAATGCTGTGTGTGTGTGCGAGAACCATTATTTAAAACAGTCCTTCTGTAAATGACTTGAACAGTCATTGTTTAAAATGGTAAGAATATGGTCAACCGTTTGGTGGAGCAGGATTCAAATGTGATGAATAAATGAAAAAAATCTAATTGTCTAATATATTGAAATCATGAAACATTTAATGAACGTTTGTAGAGCTCGTTAAACTTGCACTGCTTTGCATTTTGAAAATTGTGATAGCTTAACATTTGTTTATTGATTGTTAGGTCTGATGTTGAATCTAGTGCTGGCCATAAAGTTATATAATTGGGCACATGGATAAAGCACAGTCTGTTCATTTACCACAGTAAACTTGCAGTCTCGGATTCAAACTCTCTAGCGCTACCTTTAGGCCAAATTTGCATTTGTTTGTAAATATCTTTAAAAGGTAAAACAATTCTAAGACTTGATTTTTCCATCATATCAGACACTTTGTATTTATTAACCTTTTTACGTTCCTCTCAAAAGGAGTTTCATGAATGTTGCAAAAGTCTACTATCGTCAAATTATAGTGACACACATTGATTAAAATCATGTCGATTGCTTAAACCATTCTCGCATAGCATGAACTAATTTGGTGAGAAGCTCACCAATGCTTTAACACCTTCAATATCTGGTGTGTGTTATGACAACAATGACCTGAGGTTGCCTGCTCAGTTTCAGCACAGCGCCATCTAACGGTCAGAAAATACAATGTCTTTGTTTTTTTAGTTCTAATTAACGATTGGTTTAACCACAAAACTGGTCTCTTTACATTGACGGCAGCATAAAAAGCTGAGTGATAGTCAGTTTTGCAGTTTAATCTTTTCAGCACAAACCATTCTTAATTTAAAAAAAACAAAAAAC
Organism: Danio albolineatus; assembly: GCA_903798035.1. Taxonomy (NCBI): domain Eukaryota; kingdom Metazoa; phylum Chordata; class Actinopteri; order Cypriniformes; family Danionidae; genus Danio; species Danio albolineatus. Next base: position 12,847,981 of record CAIGQQ010026964.1, on the reverse strand, counting down.
TGTATTTTATGAAACCTCGGCTTGTCATTCTGAAACTCAAGACAAAAGCTATGTTTCCATCCACCTATTGTTATGTGCATTTTGGAGATGCGCATAAAAAAACGTATGCGCATAACTGATTACGATCACTTTTTATTCTGTAAGAAAAGATGTTCATAAACTACAATGGAAACAGCTTTTACCCAACAAATTCCAGTATCCACATTAAAAGTCATGTGCTTTAGTTATGAGATCATCATGTGGTAAACATCTGAAATGTTGTTTTGGTTATTCTAAAACACCTTAAGCATTTCAGAATTTCCAGAGTTAATCTGGAAGTGATGATTATGTCCTCTTAGACTCGTTGGATAGAAACACTGCTTTATTCGCACGTCTTTTATGCAATATCCCAGTTTTGCGCATAATTGAATTCTCATCTTTGAATGGAAACACAGCTGCTGACTCGACACGTGACCTAAATTTTTAACTAATCCATATTCCCATTTAATGCCTGGATTTATTTATTTATTTCCAGTATCACTTTTCTTATACTCAAGTGTTTTCTTTGGTGTTTCCTCAGTTGCCGATGGAGGATGACATTGACCTGAGTGACGTGGATCTGGATGATCTGGAGAAGGACGAGTTATGAGTCTAAACAGTCTAAACTAGTCTAGACCCAAACACTGCCCATGTCTTCTCTCCTGTGGTTGAGGGGATGAATGGGACACGAGTTTCCTTAAGAGTTCTGAAAAACTACAAATAAAGCAAACGGTTGTGCAGCTTTTAAAAAAAACAAAAAAACAAAACCCTCTCCCTGTTAGCTTAAATGAGCCTCTTTCAGTGTGTACATCATGATGCCTCCAGTCCTTCACGTTGTGATTTAGTGACTGATCAGATCTTTCAATCAGGCAGAATCTCTGTTTCCAGATGTCTGACACAGGCTCTTTCTAATATCTGTGTCATTGATCAGATTAAATCTTTTACTGATGAGATCAACCAGTAGTTATTTATATCAGTTTTTCTTCCTGTGATTTCCGCAGCTCCTTTCACTGGAGTTGCAAGAGGCCTAAAGTTGTTTTCATTTCCACCTTTCCTCCCTCTGATGTGACTTTTTTTTGGTTATTTGTTTTTTAAATTGTGTTACTGAAATGAATGTCAGCCAACTTGTATCCCAGTTTGCCCATTTCTTCAGTGTGTTAGATTTGGGTGTAATGTGGGCGTCGTGTAGATCTTTCTTACGGTTTGTTTTGAAAGACAAAATGTTTTTGTTATGAAAATAAAAACAAAAATGCGAAGTGTCCTAGATTTTCTCACAGTTATTGAGATGGACAGCGGTGGCCTGTGAATCAGTGGTTTATTGAGAAGTCATGCAGACGGATACACCGGTCAGTTGTAAAGATGCAACATGTAGATTCATGCTGATGATTTGGCTTCACATAAATATGGCTGGACATCCCAATACCAGCTGCAGTAGAGACACTTAGCATCCTTACAGCACAATTAACACCATACAAAATTAGAAATGACCCATAAAATCTAATATATATAGATATCCAGTACAAATATTAGTTTTGGCATATCACTTCAACAGTCATTTTACATAAAAAAAAAAATAATAATCAGCAAGGGAGCACTAAAATCCCACACATTCACAAGAGCATTAATCAAGTCAAAGAATGTTTCCGTTAACAGAAGGCTACAGCTGCTTATCCAGACACATCTGTATGTACGTGATGTTGACACTGGACTGGTGAAAGGACAACTCGAAACTAAGCACCTGTCTGTCGTTCTATCTGCTCTATACGTCCACATGCTCAAATATTCATGAGATCTTTACCTTCAGGGCAGAAGCGATAGAGAAAGGTCTGTCTGTTTAGGGTAACGTTAACACCAAAATGAAAAAGCTGATGCATGATAATATTGCACTTAGAAAAACAGTTCATGCTTATTAGAATCGGGATCATTTTTGACCTTGAGAACAAAGAACTAGTGATCACTGTAGCATACTTATATTGACAAAATCTAAGTGCTAAATGTAGATTAACATGGATAATAAAAGCACTCAACAGTAAGCATTCATTACGTTTTACTTTTTAGTTTGTTACTACTTTAAAAATAGTTCAATATTTATATGACTTTATATCTGTAGTGGCAAAGCTGAATTTTCAACAGTCTTCATTGTAGTGTTGTTATGCTGATATAAAGATTAATATAAATATTGCTTCCCAAAAACATTTTTACGAATGTTGTAAACTGGTGCTGCTGAACATTTTCGTGGAACCCATGATACATTTTTACCTCTGGATTCCTCGTTAAATACAAAAAAAAGTAGAATTTACTAAAACTCAAGATTTTAAAAGTATGGATCTTTCAAAAAAATAATAATAATAATCTAATTGAGTGACCCTAAACGGTTGGCATGTTCTTTCACATCTGTAAAAAAAAAAAAAAAACTTGAAAATATTACAACACAGATTTAACTTTCAAGTCGATCATAATTGGCAGGACAGCAAACGGCTTTGAATGCAGCTAAACCACCTGATGCATAAAAAAAACATTAATGCAAATACTATGATCATCGTATTTACAAAATGTCACAGGAATGTACTGTAAATAGTGCTCTCATGTTATTTTCCACTCATTTTTGGAATGAATGCAAAGCCTGAAACATTTACAAGCAGAACTTCATGTCCTGGCCTAATGGTCATTCTGGGAATGTGCTCATGCTACTCAAAGTCATTTACCATTTTGAGTGGAATGCAAACAATTTAAAATATACATACTTTCAGTCAGCACTTCAAGACACCAAACAGTTTCCACAGCTTCCTTCTGAATGGATGCAACGTATAACATGAACGTCTGATAAAAGTCAATTTCATCAAATGGATTAAAACTTCTACCTCAGCCCAGATCACAACCTAGCAATGTCAATCCAAACGTCACTCCGTCAACATAAACCGATCGAGCAGCTCATCACCAGTGATCAAAGGAAACTGTTGAAGCAGAACAGATATTGATGATGGCAGTAACTACCTTTCTATAATGATTTGGTTTTTCAGTCTGCATGCGAGTGGTCTTTCAGCCGCGTTTATAACTGTCGAGAGCTGCTCTGGTCAGACTGCAGGAGCCTGACAATAGACGGGTCACTCTTGGCACCTTTGATGAATTCCTCCAGAGACAGTCTGCCTATAGATGTATACAAGGGAAAACAATAGTTAAAAAAATAAGAAAAATAACAGTTTAGCCCATTTCAGTGGAGCAAATATTTGATACTTTAATCCTAAATAAAGCACAGTGGTTCATCTGTGCGAGCGGTTGTCATGGACACTGTGAGGAATTATTGTCTTAATTGGTACTTCTATCATGGTTTCCAGATCTAATCATAATCACAACAAAACAAATTTACTTCTGGAGCGACGTTACATAAGACAGAAAAACATGTACACTTGGTTTCAAAAAAGACTTATCAACTGGAAGAAAAAGAAGAAAAACTACACTTTCTTTGAAAGAACGAGAAAGAAAGAGAATGTTACTGTCCATGGTGGTTCACAAAATCTACCATCTACCGCTAGCTGAATGTTGAGTCAAAAAATGTTTATGGATAGGCTATTATAATACAGTTTACAAAATGTCTATCAAAGTTGCCAGCAGCAAGCTCTCTGCAACTCTCACATGTTCGCCCACTGGAGCTAGGCAGGGCTGCGCCTGGTCAGTACCTGGATGGGAGACCACATGGGTAAGATTGCTGCTGAAAGTGGTGTTAGTGAGGCCAACAGGGGGCCCTAACGCCACAGTTTAGTGAAGGGGACTCTATACTGCTCAGTGAGGGCCATCTTTCGGACTGAGGTCCTGACTGGCCTCCTAACCATCCCCATATCATAATTGGCTTAATCACTCTGTCTCCTCTCCACCAATCAGCTGGTGTGTGGTCTGGCGCAATATGGCTGCCGTCGCATCATCCAGGTGAATGCTGCACACTGGTGGTGGATGAGTAAAGCGCTTTGAGTGTCTAGAAAAGCGCTATATAAATGTAAGGTTTAAGCCCCTGATCTTTTGGAATATGTTGCATTTAAAAAATAGGTTGTATAACATTTATTTTGTTATCCAAGTATTTAAAATTACTGCAAACATCTTGCTCGTTCCACTTAATGCAGCTTTTGTGTTGGATATAGTCAGCTGTTCAGCAGTACCTGTTTCTACCGGCAGGTGGGAGTGGCTCTGTTGTCACACGGCAAGTGTTAAACGTTTATTATTTTGAGGAGCTGAAGCTGATGATGTAATTATACAACTGTTTCACGAAACTGAATAGCTCCAACTGCTGATGAAGCTTAATACTCATTTTCACAGTATAAAATGTGTGTAGTTTTGGTGAAATAAAATAACTGCAATCAATAAAATGTGCGTCATATTAATGTAAATACATGCAATTTATTCAAATTGTACTAGCTTTCTAGATATGATATAGGTATCTAGACATATTTATCTAGATATTATATAGCCAGTCACATCTGTTTCTGTAAAGGTTAAATCACAGTTATTATTGTATTGCTTTTATCGACTTTATTCTTATAAAAATACCAAAGATGGCTGGAAGAACACGTATAGACCATTATTGTCGCAGTCGTGTAAACGGTCAATTAACGACTTTTTTTCTATTCAGATCTTTTTCATTCATTCAACTACAGCAATAGCTGGATGCCTTCATCCTTATTAGCAATTTTCTGGAATGTTCTACTACTTTTGTGAGGCATATATGGAATTTCTGCTCAAGAGTGCACAGTATGAATGAAACAGGCATTACATGCATTTAAAGTGCACAAAATGCTCACATCACCATATTTTGAGAAAAACTTTTTTTTAAAATATCCCTCTAAAGAAATTTGAATTAAACTTATTTCTAGCATATAGATCGTTCTTTTTTAATAAAAATGGAGGAGAGGGGGTGCAGAGGGTGTTCAGCTGGGTGAATTAGAACTTTTTTGTTGTTGGGGGGATGGACTTCTTTGGGGCTAAGCCCCTTATCCCTTTCGACTCTCAACGCCCCTGCCTACAGTACCATACTGTTATTAAAGCCAGTGAGAGGCAACACTGTGATTGACAGGGATAGAATCCATTTTTGTAGAGTTAGAGAAGTGGCTAAATACTTGAGAAAAAAATAATCTCCTTGAGCATAAAAAAGATTTGTACTTAAGCACAGAAATGCAAACAGTACATTTTAGTTCATACAGTAAACAAGTGTGTGTGATCGCAAATGTGATCTGTCCATTAAATACTGCAATTAGCTTAGTTTTACCCTATATTAGTCATATTTTGGTATGTTTTATTTATGAGTTTTTTTATTGTAATTACAACCTCATTGGTGTATAATTTTGGGAGCAATTTTTGTTTTTTTGGAGGGAACAGAATCTCTTTAAACAGAAAAATCTACTATAAGATTATGAAGCAAATGGAGAACAAGATGAGTCGATCATTGAATCTGAAACTGCGCTGAAAAAAGTAACAAAGCTTCAACTTTACAATTCTATCTAGATCTTAAGCATGAGTGGGAGACGGCTCTCAGGAGGCGTACCGTCGTTGTCTGTGTCCATCTGTCGGAATATCTTATCTGTGCGTTTCTCAGGCGTTGACTCATCCTCCGGCATCTTCATCACAGATGACACCATTTTATAAATCGCCTGTGAAGATGAACGTAACTGTGTGTCAAAGCATATGGCAGCTTGCCGTTTCAGTTTTCAGTAGCAACATATTTGATTAGTCTGTCAGTAAAACACTACAACTGACAGTCAGAAGTTCCATAACCCAGCTGTCACCGCTTCAATCGACACTTCATATCATGCAGATGATCATGGCCTGGTTTATCAGACACATTAAACGTTTCTCTCAGATACGGTTTTATAGCATGTCCTCTGCTGCAGGTGTCTATGCAGAGCCATCTATGTTATTAACATGGAGAGTCAACAGAGCCTTTGAAGTAGTGAACAAAGCCTTTGTGTTTGGCCACCATTTGTGGGAAGACCATATGGCCTGTGGAACACTTGATTGAGGAGATCTGTTTATTCAGGAGGACTGGATCTCCAAACAGTAGACTGAGCCAATATTTATATGGAACAAGCTGCTCTGAAAACAATGACTCGGCGGGGCAAAATGCAGAAATGCAAAGTGTGAAAAGCCTCACCTGTACGATCTCCAGCATTTCGGCTCGGCTGATGTATCCGTTCCCGTCCAGATCGTACATGCTGAAGGCCCAGCGCAGCTTCTGCTCCAGGCCTCCACGGGACGTCACACTCAGGGCGATGATGAACTCCCGAAAATCGATGGTGGCATCGCTGTTGGTGTCGAAGGTGCGAAAGACGTGCTCCGCAAACTTGGAAGCGTCACCATAGGGGAAGAAGTTGGCGTAGATCTTCTTGAATTCCTCCACCGTCAGATGGCCGGACGGACAGTCCTTCAGAAAGCCGCGGTACCACTCTTGCAGCTCGTGGTCTGTGAACTCGGTGTTCTCCCGCAGGTCATTCAGCACCTCAGGTCGCAGCTTACTGTTCTGTTTACCCATGATGATAGTTTCTATCGGACACTTCCAAGATCCTTGATGCTTCCTTTTTGAACACACAGACACACACACACACAAAATGAGTAAGTACTCTGATATTTAAGACTAAAGTGAGTTTATTCACATGCTGGATTCCACACAATTGATTTGTGTTGGTGCAACATGAAGAAATGAACTTTTTCGTTTTTACAAATTGAAGTGGATTGAACATAAAACAATTAAGTCCCCCCCAAAAACTCAACCCAGCAAGCACACAAAGTCATAAGACGTTGTTGTTCGGTTAGATTTAGGTTGTGACATCAGGTGAACAAAATTCAATGTCTACCCAGCGTCTAAGGTCAATGTTATTTTGAAGACCAATAATGACGTTGAATGAAAATAAGGTGGAAAGTGACCAAAATCTAACGTCAACCGAAATCTATCTTAAACCAACGTCATATTGATGTCAAATACTGGCATTTATTCGTCAGGTATGGCAACCAAAATACAACATCTGATAGACATCATAGTGGTAACGTCCACAAAACAACAAGCTGTAACATCATTACGTTGATATTTGGTTGATTTTAGGGTAGACGTTTGACATTAACATCGGCCTGACATTTTCATTTCCAATCAAAATGCAACATCAATGGAATGTGTGTGAATTAACATCTGTGAACGTGTTAAGACTGATTCATTTCCCGATGTGGATAAATTACTAGGAATAACATGGTAGCAAACAGTCGAACTACTTGCACTACAAACAAGTGTGTTTATGACAATTTACTCAAATTGAAATATTATGATAATAAAAATACCAATTTACAACATCAGGCAGCATAACAAACTGTTTTGTACAGCTACAATTAATCGATATTGCATTAGAAAGGAAGACGACGAATATATGCCTGTACAATGCAACAAATATGCCTGTACAATAAAATGCCTGTGCCCAGACTAGCATGAAAAATAAGGTGGATAACATGGAATTTTTACATAATTAACAAATCTTGGATGAATACATAAAAGTTCAAATTAAAGGGAGAACGTCAAATTAAACATTCAAAGGTCAAATTAAAGGGATAAATTTAATTTTACAGGCCTAGAATAAACTGCTGGCAAAGAATTCCTAATTTGTGACATCACAAACCCTAAAGCCCCACCCTAGGTGTGACATTTCCTATAAAGTTTGTCAATCAGAACACATTGGGCAAGCTGACCAAACAGAGCACTTTGTACCTAAGTACCTATTATTAAACAGTCAAATATACATCTTAACATATGTAATCTATCTAAAAAATATACTCTAATAATGAAAATTCATTCATATATTTTTTTGACTTAGTCCCTTTATTATTCTGGGGTCGCCACAGTGGAATGAACCGTCAACTTATCCAGCATATGTTGAACAACGCAGATGCTCTTCCAGCTGCAACCCATCACTGGGAAACATCCATATACACTCATTCATACACATACACTACCGACAATTTAGCTTACCCAATTCACCTATGCTATGGAAACCTGAGCACCCGGAGGAAACCCATGCGAACACGGGGAGAACATGCAAACTCCACACAGAAATGCCAACTGACCCCGCCGAGGCTCAAACCAGTGACCTTCTTGCTGTGAGGTGATTTTGCTATCCACTGCGCCACCACTCTAATAATAATAATATGATATATATGCATTGTGATACCGAAATACATTCTTCAACAAAACCATTTAACTGTCGTTTCATTTAAAAAGTAACAGACATAAATAGCTGAAATCCACAATCAAGCAGCAAATACATGCAGCTGTTCTTAAGCCAAAATAAGAAGGATACTTTCAACACAAGCCACAATAAAGACACTGATATTTCCTTTGCCTAAAGATTGGGAATAATGGAAAACGTGTTTCCCTTCCAGACTGAGGGAGTTGATCCCTGGTATCCATGGAAACTCTTTAATGCCTTATTAAGGCAAGACACTGCAGGTGCATTGGGTAAAAATAGCTAACAGTTGCCACCATACTTCCCCAGTTGATGGGTTAATTTAATAATTGTATTTTCATGTATTATAACTTACAACTGAAATGGTATGTTTACACATAAAAGTCATGCACTAATTCTAACACACATTTCAAAAGTTTAAAAAGTCAGTTTCAAAATTCTAGCTTTGTTTCTTTGAAGGTAGATTCAAAGGTTTTTGTAAAGGGGAAAACTTTTTTATTGAGCCATAATTCAGAAAATACTATGGACTTTTTTTGTGAACTAAAAATAAAAATGTATGGATTGAAGTTGTAATGGCTCATTGCAGGAGAAAAAAAAAACATTGTGAGAAAACATCTTTAAACTTATTTATGGATTGTAGTTGAAATCTGCAGACACAAATTGATCATGTCTGACAAAAGAAACACTTTAAAGTGTCATTTTGATGTTTTCTATACACACTTTATAAAAAGCCAAAAAGGCCAAAATCTCTAAACTGACAGATGCATGTAAAATCAGCGTTTGCCTGCAGTGTCTCGTCTTCTGGCGTAAATGTATTGAGTGGTTGGCAGTGGGGGAGAATGGGGGTACAGGAGGAGGGCAGAACTGTCACCACACCACCTTAGCAACAGTCAGGCTGGCGTGGGTTACCAGGGAGATGATGAAGAGATGAGTGTGTGTGTGTGTCTTACTGTACATGAGGCTGTGCTCGAGGCATTAAGTGGGGGCAGAGTGTGAGGCACCGCTTCTTCTATTTAAACAAATCATATAAAGAGCATATAAATGCTGAGGTGGCAGCCATGTGAAACTTAACGACAGCTTATATAAGCTATACGGCCATATGCCTCTTCCTTCATGCTTTGCTTCAGATTTTCCATTCATATTCTTTCTAAATCGAACTTGTTTACAGTGTACACCCTTTTTTTTTCTGGAGTAGGGTCATTAGGCATATCTAAGAGACTAAGTAAAGGATTGTCTGAGAAATTATTTATATACTATTTAATAATAATAATAATATAAACTATTTAAATAACTAAATAAATAAAAATATAACTTTATTTCTTTCGATGCCAAGGATATATTTCTTATTCAGTATTCATGTTGGAACTTGTGGAGCTGCGCATCGTTGAATTTGCTCTTCAGTGTTTGGATTCTCAGCAGTGAATATTAAACCACACTGAACTGAACTAGGGCGCCATGGTGGCATAGTGAGTAGCACATTCGCCTCACAGCAAGAAGGTCGCTGGTTCGAGCCCCGGCTGGGTCAGTTGGCATTTCTGTGTGGAGTTTGCATGTTCTCCCCGTGGTTGCGTGGGTTTCCTCCGGATGCTCCGGTTTCAAACCCAAAGACATGCGGTATAGGTCAATTGGGTAGGCTAAATTGTCCATAGTGTATGAGTGTGAATGAGTGTGTATGGATGTTACCCAGAGATGGGTTGCAGCTGGAAGGGCATCCGCTGCATAAAACAATTGCAGGATAAGTTGTCGGTTCATTCCGCTGTGGCGACCCCCGATTAATAAAGGGACTAAGCCGACAAGAAAATGAATGAATGAATGATGAACTGAACTAAACTGAACAGAACTCTGAAAACTGAACTGACACTGTTTCTATTCACTATAGTCTTCTACGTGAAGCTGCTTTGACACAATCTACATTGTAAGAGCACAAAAAAGTACAAAAAAGTCAGTATGATACAACCGTCCTGTTAAATTATTCACAAAAAATCCTCAATAAAAGACCTTAACACTTCAAAAGAAAATATTTTCAAGTATTTTATTATATTTATATACATAAAAGCGTTTTAACAGAAGCAATTCACCTTAGAAGAACTTCGGCAAAGTCGTCAAATTCATTCATTCAACATATATTCACTGATCATTATTAGTAAATACAATTATTTTTATTTATTTAAATATATTTTAAACATAACAATACAATTCAAATTTGATGGTTACAATACATTACATTATCTAAAAGGTTTTTCAAAACCATATGAAACCACATGCATTCAAATGTATCAAAAAAAAAAAAAAAAGAGAGATTAAAGTCACAGAGCTGTGTAATTGTCTACTGCGGAAGGCCATTAAGAAGAAGTGCATAATTCTCTTTGCGAAAATACATCCTCAAGCAGGCATCTTTATTTCCAATGTAGTCGGATGCCCTACTTTAGCCCACAAGCTCTTGGTTTTCAAGACTGCAGGGTGGTAAGTGAGATCATAGCTCATTATAGATATAAATTGGTGTTCCTGTGACTAAAATATCTTCTGCCACCTCTCGCGTGCAGCATCCACTGAGCAACACTCTGTGATGAACACTTGCATTGGCTATTAAAAAAAAACAACTTCTGGGTTAGACTGACCTAAGAACATTTCATTTCCAAAAAACACAAAGGGCTGCTGGAGCTGCACTTCAGTGGATCATCTTTCAAGTCATATTATACGAAACGGAAGCTAACTTCAGCAGTGACATTTGTATTAAATTAAACTAAAACTACACCAAGGGCCTCATGTGTAAAGTGTATTTACGTTTAGATTAGATCTTGTTGCTGTTAAATCCACATCAATGTTCATATTTATAAAAAAGCTTTTTAAAAAGGCTTTAGCATGGAAAAATACTTACTGCCACGTCATGGTCTGAGCAGGGGTACACAATTTTCTTGTGGCAAAATCAAAGTATTATTTGAACACCTAATAAAAGTCGTGTATGAGCACCAAATTCATAATAAACAACATAGATGCAGTGTGAGAGATTAACTGTGCAGTGTAGTCAGAGTTTTTGCGAGACATTTAATACCTTTTAATAACTTTAAGACCTTTTAATGTTGACAGTGTTTTACTTACATTCTGTAGCTACACAGCCTATTCCATTTGATTGTTTTTTTGTGTTATTTTTACGAGAGAATTTGTGACATCTTGATCTAATGCCGTAAAATCCACAATAAATAAATAATACAAATAAATCCTAAATAAATAAACATTTGCTGCTTCTGTGAAAATGAATAGAGATGCCAGCCTTGAACTTTGTTTTTGTCATTTACATCAGATATATTTGTGCGAAATATAGTTCTGCGTCAGTATATTAAGTGCACATTTGAGCAGCATTAGTAAACTGTAAACAATACAGAAATTGCAAATCACATGCAGTTTTTTTGTTAGACCAGTGACCAAGATATTAATGATATAAAACATCAAAATGTTCTTTCTGTAATAATTTGCAAGAATTTTATGAAACTAAACATTTTATTAGTTGTCATAGCAAGTGATTTTAAAAGTAAGATAGTCACTTTATGGATTATTTGTTTGCGCTTGTCATTTTCAAGCATAGAAATGTGGATATTAGTGTGTGCTCTTTTATGTGGTAATGAAATTATAATGAAATTCATTATTGGGTGTTTACCCCATTATGGTGGAGGTTGAGATCTAACATCTGTCAGCTTCACACAATTTCAAGATCATTTGCTATTTATAAATGTCACATCTGGACTCAGCGTACTCAGGTTTTTGTGAGCATGTTCATTTCCTCTGAATTGCAATTTTGTGAATGAACTTAGAACAGATTTAGAATAGTTTTTGTGCAAAAAATGTAATAAATGAAGCCGCAGCATTCTGCACAACTCTGCCACCTGTCTGATATGCTGTAATGTATTGTTAAGAAATATAAAATTTATTGTTATGAAATATTGTAATGACTTTTACATAAGTCTTTTTTCATCTATGTTAAAGGGTCACAAAACACCAAAACACATTTTTTGAGCTGTTGACAGCCATATATGTGTCCCACGCTGCTATAAACACTATTAGGACACATATATTTTGCTAAAGAGTGAAAATTGGTTGTTTTTGCATTATTTCAAGCAAATTCGTTCTTCCGGTTTGAAGCGATTTTTTGAAGTTGTGTCATGCTGATGAGATCTATGCGTGTATTCCAGCGTGGAGAGTGGACATCTGCACCGGCGAGTGCATCGTGACGTCTTTGAGTGTGTGGCATTAATTCATAAGAAAGACTTGGTACAAACCAATCAGCGCGCTCTATTGTGTATGCGGCACAATGTCATTAATATTCATGATCGCTTCGAAGATTGTTTGTACCTGTTGCAGTGTTCAGACGGCAGAAAGACGCCACGCTGTTTTGCCAAAACAAGTGGAAGAAGAAGAATTGTTTGGAGACACAGGTCATCAGAGTTGTGTTTATATGCTGCAACGAAGGTTTGGTTTTCATTTTCCCACTATGAGAGCGCAGCTGGACTCCCACACGCACGCAGCAGAAATGCATTTGTAAGGAACTTTTTTTTTTTTTCACCCGAGAGCTTTCTGCATCTGCGTGTGAAATCCGGATTTGCTGCTCGTCTCCTTTAAAAAAATATATATACACAGCTACAGTTCATGTTGATTGTCCTGTCTTTGGTAAGTACGCGATCTGTGCTCTTCGTTTGTTTATTCAGATGGTAAAGTTAGTTAGTTTCTTCAGCAGTACAATTTCAGTGTTTATAGACAGACCTTAGTCAAAATGATCTGAACTGTTACTGAGTTTACAGCATGCTAACATCACGACAGTATTATAGACTGAAAGATCCGCTGTAGATGACACACACACAGCTTTCTGATGCTACCTACAGAGAGCATAAGTTAGAGCCCTGCATTTGAGCCCGAGCCCGTCGGGTCCCGACTTTTTTGCGCCCCTCGGGCCGGGCTTCGGGCCTATTTTCACGTCTTAGCTAGCGCGCATATCGGGCTTTGGGCCTGCTTTATAAAAAAAACGTCAAAAAAAGTTTATTGACATCTAATGCGCGGCGTGCCTTGCCTATAGAGATTTCTAACCATGTGAAACTGAAAAACGAAAGAGGAAAGGTCTGGTCAACTTTTCAAATAGTGACAACTTTAAAAGATGAGCCAACTGGTTATGCACAATGTACAATATTTAAGTCCAAGGGGCCTGCGGTACGCAAAACCCCAGCACTGCCCCGCCTCCTTCCCACGCATCATCTCAAGAAACACATATGCTTACTGTCAAAGGCTACATTATTTAAGTGCATTTATTATGACATAATTCGTTTCCTTTTTTATATATTTCTTTAAAATGTAAATGTAATAAAAGCACATCAGCACCCAGGAAACGCTCGAGACATAATCTTCATAATTATGGCATGTTAAAAAATTGCAAATATATGTCAGAAGATTGTGATATGCTACAACCATTAGTGAAGCATTAGTTAAATCCTTTCCACTGACCGAAAATCATCCACCGCACAGTTGAGGAGTAGACGGGCTCTAATCAAAAATATAATTAGTAAATTTCTGCTAGAAAAAAAATATAGTATAGTATATAGTATCTAATGTATAGTTTGTCTATAGTTTAATAAGTTTTGCTGGTCAGTTATTTTCTAAATAAAATAGACGAACGAATAACATCTGAGTAAAGTGCTTAAAAAAAAAAGTCCGCTAATGCGTCAACAATGCCAAAATACAAAATGGATTGTTAACTAGTCAGATTAATATTAAATTATTGTTTATTGAAAAAAAATTGACGTGTCTATTTTGTGCCTGACATATTAAATATTGTATCTTAAAATACTTATTTGTTTACAGAACAAGTCAACGCATACAGAACATTAACACACCTGCAGTGTTTCCAACAGCATAGAAATAAATAAACTAAACTAATAGAATAAACTAAATAAAAAGAATAAAATAGATAGTCCTGCCCTAGATATTTTTCATTTAAATAAAAAATTTAGATTACAAAACGAAAACACTGACTGAATCCTTTTTAAGAAGCGCCATATGCTGTTTTATGTTCTTTTCTTCCACCAAATAAAAATATCAGGCTACCTCGAATCGATCGCATTCAATATGCATTTAATTAATGCTCCGCTGTTAGTATATTACAAAACCACTGTCAACATTTTAACATAAGTCATTAGTTTAAAGATTATGTCTTATGATTATGACTTCTTTCCTCCGTCTTACTCGTGGTTCATAGGTTATTGTAAAAATGTATATTATATAAGAACTATTAATAACTGTAATTTTCTAAATGGAAAAAGGCTGGTTTGTTAGTTGTACACTAAATTATCAAAACTATAGCCTATTTGTTGAGTTTATGACACATATCAAACTGCAATATTCTTGCAATATGCTTCTTTGGCAACGTGTTGTCGGCATGTGTGGTTGCACGTGTTACTATCCCACAAAATAACAAATATGTTGCACATCAGGGGCTGATCACTCCGAGCGCACCTGTCCGTTCCAAAAGCGCGAGGCGCACCGTATACTGCCTTTATGTTGACAAGAAAAAAAGATGCGCTGTACGCTTTATGTCATTAGGAAATTACTGAATGCGCGCGAGTGTTCAGTGGTAAAGTCATACAGCTCTAGATAACTTGAAACGGCCACCACAGGTCTCTCCTCCATCATCAAAGGTTTTCCGTAAAAAAAAAAAAAAAAACTCCAATAATTTCTCTAAATCATTCTGATAAAAAAGGAAACGAAAAATATCAGTTCACTATTAAATACAAATCTGGTCTATTTTAATGGCTGCATAGGCTAAGATGTTTGGCAGGGAAAATAAGGGCGTTCGAGCTGGACTCGGGCCAAAAATTTTGATAATCTGTCGGACAAGGGCCGGGCTACAGCCTGTGCGTCTCAAGCCAGGGTCGGGCTTGGGCTTAGATTTAAGGCCCGTGCAGGGCTCTAGCATAAGTTACAGAGAAATGCAGAGGGTTTTTTATTTCTCTCATATGCAGCTTGGTGTCAAACACTATATTAAAAACGCACTCTTGGCAGTTTCTCACATCTCGTTTGTCACGAGGGCATGCAAGAAATGTTTCTGGATTAAAGTGAAAGTGCCATTAAAGTCGACAAATTAATAATTTGGCAAATAATTTGATTACTGACATCCATGTAAATACAGTCACTGTCTTTCTCCTCTGCATCTGTGTGTTTGATGTGTCTCTGTGAAAATCAGCACGAGCACAAATGAAAACTCCCATTTTTATGCAAAACCTTCCCTCTTTCCCTCCCCTAACACTTCCACCTAAACCAAGCTGGACACACCCACTTTCCTGAGCTTTTCCAAACTAGAGGTGTGAAAACACCTCGCTGAGACAGGGGGGTTTCGTGGCCCTTTAAAGAGATTAAAATGTTCACCCAAAACTGAAAATGCTGTCATCATTTACTCACCCACACGTTCCAAAACTGTTTGACTATTTTTTCTGTTGAACATAAAAGAAGATATATTGAATGTTAAAGGTTCCCAGCTTTCTTCAAAGTGTTCTTCAAACACTTCTTTAGTGTTCAGTAAAGTAAATAAACTTATAAAGGCATGGAATAACTTGAGGGTGAGCAAATGGTAAGTAAATGTAAATTTTTTGGTAAACTATCCATTTAAGCTGCTTTGAGACAATCTATATTGTAACAGTACTATAAAAATAAAGATGACTTGACCATAAATGTCTATTTAGTTAAGCTAAAACTAAATGTATTTTCTCAACAAAGTACTAGTCTATTATTTCATCTAAGAGAAGTAGCCTACATTCTGACTTGATTGCACCTTGTCAGAAAATGTTTCTCCTCAGTTGGTCAGGGCAATCATCAAACTGGCTCCTCCTCTGGCTGTAATCACATGGGTGAAGCTACTGGCCTGGCAGCACGCAGGCATACAGACATAAACATGGGTGTAACGATCTGGTCCCTCCCTCTTTCCCTCCAACACTCACCAAGCCACAAGAAACCCAGAACTTTCCATTCTAAAGGAAGAAAAATAAGCTTGTGCTGCTGTCAAATGGAAAAAAGAATATGAATAAAGCAGGGTCCCCAAAGGGCCTGATCCAGCAGAAATAACAACATCACAGGGGGCACAGACTCCAGACTCAAGCCCACATATTCATTCTGTGTGAAGAGGAACCAAATGAAAGACTTGATGAGGGGAGTGAGAAGTCAAGAGCAGCCCTAATTTTCACAAATGCTTGAAAAAAGCTCTTTGCAAAAGATGGAATCAGAACAGAGAAGTGTGAGACACGCATGTCCTCGGATGGAGAGCAGATGGTGTATTACTGTATGCTCCAGTAGCTCATGATTCACAAGCATCTTCTGTCACTCAAGCCACAAAGCATAATGCTTTACAGGTGTGACTTTCTATAAGCCAGACAAGTGACATTCACACACCCTGAAACTGGGAAAACCATATAGATTCTTACTGTTTGTCAACAGTGCAAAGAAGGACCTCGTGTTTCTTAAAGCAACAGTTCGGGCAAATATTTTAGTCTTCACATCATTTACAAAGACCAGGAGCTGGAGCCTTCATCATGATGTTAGTCTAAGAATAATAATGTTAGTCTATAGGTTTTATATAGAAATATCCAGAAGCTCATGTGATAAACAGACTGAAATCAGGGCAAATAAACCAAATAACTGGTTCTTCAGAAAAGGTTCTTGGGGAATCAAAATTTTAAAAATAGTATTTAATAGTTATGTTAAAAAAAAACAATGTGCAAATAAAAACCCATCAGCTTTTCTTTTAGTTTTTTTTCCATTGGATTGCGACCTCTGTGATTATGTTATATTAACAAAGCAATAGTGTCAGTAGTAGCAGATTGATTTTATGGCACAATATTAAACTTTGACACCTTTACAGCACTCACATAGGCTACATTAAAAAATAAAGACTATGAATGAACATGGAGGATGATCTCCAGACTGATTTGTTCTGATTAGTTCACTGGAAAGATCCAATTCAACATTTTTATTTTATTTGCGTTTTAAACATTGTCATTTTGCTCATGAACTATCAAGTATATGGAAAGTCTGATGTCATCACTTACGGGGAATTAGATTTTTTTCTAACTAAAAGTTACTGCAAGACTTCAGGAAACGCATTAGTCATATGGCCCAGTTTTATAGTGCATCTGTGCCCTTTTTAAAGAAATCTCAGGTCACCTTTTTGGTGAGTGCATGGAAAGACATCACTGGAACTTTCTTCAGTATAAGTTTTCCATGGAGGAAGTACAGTTACACAGGTTTAAAAGAGTGAAAAGTAAATGATGAAAGTAGTTTTATTTTTGGGTGAACTATGTCTTTAAGGGTGAAAATAGAGCTGGAGATGGCAATCAGTGCATAGTAAAAAAAAAAAAAAACAGCCAACCTTGTGTGTTTCAATGTTATTTAATTTACTAAATCTGTCCATTTAAAAAAAATAAATTTGCATTTGTTAGTTTAATATATCCACTCTGTTCATTCTAAATGCCAGTTTGTATTACATTGACCCACTACACTTTCCTCTCCCTGAATGTTTAAGCTTTGCCCATTCTGTCCCTGCCTTGCATGTGTCTAAAGGGAATATTCTGTCATAATACGACACAGCTCTTGCATTGCATCTAATGACTAAACATTCCTCTATGATTTCCACACAAGCCCCGTTTCCAGTTTCACCAGTAACCTCGATTGCACAAACTTGTCTTTGTTTCCCTCCATCCTCTCATTATAGTATCCCCATTACTGCCACTCTGGCAAATGGGAATGTTACGACTCTCCACCAGATTTCACACACTCATTCAACATGTATTTTTCACAGACCAGTGTGAAATGATTCCTCTTAATTCATTTCCAAAAAATGTCATTTCATTATAGCCAATTCAAATCAAACAATGATGTACCCTGATCAAATTTCTAAAAACATTACCTGGAATGTGTGGGACACATTACACATCAGCGCAATTTGGCATGCAGTTCTACAGTATGCGTCTATGACCCACCATGCATAAAACATCAGCTCAATTAATTGTGTGTGTGCGTGTTGGTGTGAGGCTCATTAAGCCTTGTATTTCCCAATGAGACCTAACTAAAATGCACCCTGACAGGTGTCAAAAGATCAGTAGAACAGAAAAACCCAGTTTCTCTGCTGCTCCGGCGGACCGTAAAATTACAGGAAAACAAACAATCCGCTTGTACCCTCGTCTGAGAATTCAGGGTATTTTTCCCTGAAATAGCTTGTCGCTAAATGTAATGATGTCAAGAGGTCACCCAAAGCACTTCACATTGCCCTGAACTAGACATGAATTTCCCAGAAACTATTTTACACATTCTTTTGGTATTTACCAGAAATAGGGATGGAAATGCAGCGTTTCTTTCTTTCTTTTTTTCTGATGCTGATGGCAGGCTGGGACTGAGATGATTGCAAGGCATCATGGAGAGACTTGATTGGAAAAGTGAGGAATCGACCTCGTGCTCCAGCAGTGAAGATCATGCTGTGACCCACAAGGTGATCTTATTGCAGAGGAAATTAGGAATACCAATGGCAAGTAAATTGCAAGAACCATATCATATACTGCTTGGTATTTGCAGTTATTTAAAAAGACTGCAGTTTTTTTTTTAATCACAAACAATGTAGCTATAATTTTACACCAAGTACATTTAGTAACTTGCTAAAAAGAATACCAAAAGGTTATATTTACATAAAACACGTCATTTTAAACTGAATAACTTAAGAATCAAGGGATATATGGTATATTATTAAAGTCACTAGGCATCAAAATGTAATTTTCTGGTAATTAAAAACAGCTCGTGGCAACATTGATGAATTGTAATGGCGATCTGTACATTAACTTAAACAATTTTTTAAAAAATGAACTAATGATCCTAATTTCCAACACAAAACCGTAAGAGTCAGACGTATACCATTGTAAAAACATTTAGGTAACACGAGGCATCCACCAAGCATACAGACTTCACGTTAGTGTTTTGGTGCTGTGTATTAATTCTTATGGATAATCGTGTAAAAGATGGGTCACAAAAAGCGGCATATGTTTTACCAGTCGAAAGATAACTAGAGGATCAATTAAAACTTCAACTTACCCCGAGGATAAACACAGAGGTGTTACGTTCTTCAATTTGTGAACTGTAGCCTTGCTTCGTCGTGTCTTGAAGGAGTGTCCTCACAAAACTTTCAGCATTTTCGCTGTTTGAAAAACTAACAGAAGCTTCTATAAACAAACAAAATGCTAATACGGTATGCGTACACGTACAGGTCGATCTTGTAGTCTAAAAGTTGTAATGTAGTTTTAATAAAAACGTAGTCGAAAAGTTATACATTGAAGAATATTCCACGGACTCCATAACATCTCAAAGGCTCACTTGAAACCTCATCATCATTGAGCGAGAGACCTGACACCACACACAGCACTGCTCCGCTGTCAATGGACGAGTCCAACAACAGACTGTAGGGGGACTCGTGTATCGGAGAACGCGTTGTCGGTTTTTAGGTTTGAGAACTTTCAGATTATGCGGTTATGTTTGCTGTTACAGCTGTGATTGCGGCAGAATTGAATACAACAAATGGGCAAATCAATTATTTCAGAAAACTCACAATGATTTAGTGAGAGGAAAACACCTAGGATACTATTTGGAAGAGTCCTTACACTCCAAAGTAGAGCAGATTGCAATAAACTGTATGAAGAACAGTTCTTCGTGTCACAAGTGGAAGGTAAAGTGTATAACGGTCTGCAGCTAGATAATATCGCATTTTTCTTCCCTTTGTAATCATTGTAAAACGTAATTTATCTCTATAAAAGTGTATGTATACTGTAAATTGCATGTATACTGTACATTTAGTGGATCAAAACATTTAATCAATGTTGTCCTAAATCTATTGATCAACACCCCTACTTGTTAGGACGTTTTAAAATGTTACAATTTAGGTACATATTATAACAATTGTATCTAAATATTTTTAGGTTAAAGCTTTATTCACTATTGTCCATAACAACTAACAATTTACTTGATAAAATGTTTTAGATGTATATTTGCTATAAAATAAGCAATAGAAAGATATTTTAGCCAACTGTAACGCTTGCTTTGTCTTATCTTAATTTTTTATTTTAAGATACCTTGAGGCCCCCTAGTGGGCCACAACCCACAGAAAACAATGATTGGCTATGTATAATGAAGCGGTTCTGATTACAGTCAGTACAGAGAACAGCTGCATTATACACAGCCAATCGTTTTTTTCCCACGGTCACATGGGCTTTAAATACTAATTCAAGATTTGACGAAAAGCAACATACTAATCAAATTAGTTAATGCATTTAAAGTAATATGACTATTTTTAAATAATTATAATAATAATAAACAGGTAAGTAAATAAATATATAACCACTACCTCACACTATACCGTGTGACTCAATTTACCTGACATTACATCATCTTATGTTAAATATGGATATGCATTTGAATATTTATGATGCCTTATGAACATTTTTTTTGCATCGCAATTAAGTCACGATTATGTCTGAAATGGAAATTTCTGAGAAACATAATGCCCACAAGGGGGCAGCAAATTTCTCATGTGGGCCCAAACTGTAGACAGTTTGATTTGAGTATTGAGTATTGAGTATTAGGCTACTGTGTATGTATGTCATATATAAATATAAATCAGATTATTATTCACTACATTGAGTTACTTTTTTACAATATATTTTTTAAAGTTATTAAAAAGCATATTTAGACGTAAAGTGAAAGCCTATGTGATGTATATCCTCTCCTAAATATCACATTGTGGTTTTGAAATGCTAGTCTACA
Organism: Danio albolineatus; assembly: GCA_903798035.1. NCBI lineage: Eukaryota > Metazoa > Chordata > Actinopteri > Cypriniformes > Danionidae > Danio > Danio albolineatus. The sequence goes on along the minus strand of CAIGQQ010026964.1, from coordinate 12,826,928 downwards.
GTACATCTCACCAAAGACTTGATCTACAAATATCTTTTAATTTCATGTTTATTAATTGTAGAACAAATTGGTGATTCATTGAAGCGAAACAGAAAAAACACTGATGATCTCTGATCTTGGGCTGTATAAATGACCTTTAGCCCTGTTATGGAATAACATGATAATGTCACTGCATGAATCAGCTATGAGATCATGCAATTAAAACATATTTTATGCTTTTATAATATTTGTATTTTTGGATTTAAATTTCTCACCTGAACAAACCCAAGATGTACAAACTACATTGACGATTTACAAATTTTGACTGACAGACTCTTGAGGCTGAGCAACATTGACACGGAATTATAAAACAAACCGCCAATATTGACAAATACAAAAATACCTCAGACACACAAGGGCAATAGTCCCTTTTTTCATGAAATAATAGGTAAATAATCTATTGTTTTCATTCATTCATTCATTCATTCATTCATTTTCCTTCAGCTTAGTCCCTTTATTCACTATGGGTCACCACAGAGGAATGAACCGCCGACTTATCCAGCTTTTGTTTTAAACAGTGGATGCTCTTTCAACTGCAACCCAGTACTGGGAAACATCTATACACACACACACACACACACACACACACACTACGGCTAATTAAGTTTGTTCAGTTCACCTATAGAACATGTCTTTGGACTGTGGGGGAAACCGGAGCACCCGGAGGAAACCCATATGTAAACATGAACATGCAAACTTCTCACTGAAATGCCAACTGACCCAGCTGGGACTACAGTAGAACCAGCGACCGTCTTTCTGACCACTGAGCCACCATGTCGCCCCTATAAGCCACTGTAAAGCTAATCAAAATAAGGTCAGTCAGTTGAATTTGTCATGAGACATTCAATTCATTCTTGTTACATGCTGTAAATTGAGGTAGTTCATTCATTCATTTTCTTTTCGGCTTAGTCCCTTTATTAATCCGGGGTCACCACAGCGGAACGATCCGCCAACTTATCCAGCACTTTTTTTACGCAGCGGATGCCCTTCCAGCCACAACCCATCTCTGGGAAACATCCACACATTCTCATTCACACTCATACACTATGGACAATTTTGCCTATCCAATTCACCTATACCACATGTCTTTGGACTTGTGGGGGAAACCGGAGCACCCGGAGGAAACCCACGCAACCACGGGGAGAACATGCAAACTCCACACAGAAATGCCAACTGACCCAGCCGAGGCTCAAACCAGTGACCTTCTTGCTGTGAGGCGAACGTGCTACCCACTAGGCCACCGTGGCGCCCCTTAAATTGAGGTAGTAAAAAGTATATTTTTTGTACACTAGTAACTTTAGTAACTAGTAGTGTGCACTGCAAATAGTTCTGGTTGTAATTCTGGAAATAATTCCTAAATTGTTTTTGTTGAATCAACTTAACTTCCATCAGTCAAACTGACTGAAAAAAAGTTAACTAAAAAAGTTTAGTTGAAAGCCGATTAACTGATTCAAATTTAGGTTAAATTAACAAGAAAACAATCGTTGCCATGACTTTTTGTCATTAATTTTTTTACTGTGTGGGTGGTTAGTCTTTCTGCGTTTCAGCTGCCAAGTTCTGGAATGAACTACCGCAAGGTCTTTGGCTTATATCCTTATGTGATACCTTCAAAACTGCCTCAAAACTCACTTATTTACAACATATGTCTTACCTGAGGGATTGCTTTAATTTTATGCTTTTGGCTTGTTTTGTATTTTATCCATATAGGGCATATTATTGCTCATTCCACTAACGGTTTGTTCATGTTGTGATAAATGTGTACACTTGCATTTTTCTGTTTTCTAGTTTCTGTTTACTTTATGTAAAGTGTTATAAATAAAAGTATATATATTATTATTATTGTTGTTGTTGTTGTTGTTATTTTAATGACTGTTTGGATTTATCAACAAATTTAAAGTGAAAATTCATCTTGAAGTCCAGCTTTTAGAGTTTGTATTTATTTATTTTACTTTTTCATTTTGATTTTAGGATCTGATTTAAAATGTAACTTCAAAACAAATGACAAATGCTAGATTGGGGTCGAGCTTATTGATTTCTGACTGTTTGTTTAGCAAAAAAAAAAAAGAACCAGCCATTAGTTCACAGCAACCAGTGTCCACCAATCAGATTCTCAGAAAATATCTCCACTCTTGAAAACAACCCAATTTATCAGGACAACTTTATCAGGACAACAAATCAGAGTCTTTTAAAATATGTGTAATTTTAAAAGACTCTGAATACAATTCATTTGCACAAAAACACAATGTTTGTCAAGATCTTTTTACTTTAGTGGCCTTTTGTTATGTACTTGCATTTTGTAACTGCAAAAATGTGAATGTTGAATAATACAATATA
>CAIGQQ010026964.1:12798748-12824455 GCA_903798035.1 Danio albolineatus | reverse complement strand
TATATATATATATATATATATATATATAAAGCAACAAATTGTAATTTTCTTCAAATCCCAGGTTTGCTATTATGCAACTTAACTATAAATGCGTTATGGTTCAACATCAAAGTGAGTTTTAAACAGCTGTGTTCTTTAAAAAAAAAATAATAATAATAATAATGGATTTGTAAACTCCTAGCCCCTGTCCCCTGTCATCTCTATAGCATATCTTGCACTGAAAAAATGCATATCATAGAGTGAATGCAGTGTGTGTTGTGAGTTACCAGTGTTAAGTATGTTGACGAAGTACATGTATCCTTTTCATGCCACGGCACACGTATTAATCAGTTCTTACTCCTATTTAATGAGGTCTTACAAAAGACCTTGGACTTAGTTTTGAACTTGTTAATGCTACAGTGAGGACATGTTTTCAGGCATACAGATCAAAACTGATTAATCAGTCCCTGTTAATTCCTACCACAACTAAAAGAGCACTATGACTACAGTTTCTATGACTAAAAGATGACTCGTCACAAATATCACAGAGAACAACTATATCTTGCTCAGTTAGATCCATGGCATTATCTACTTGAAAAAGCAACTCGCCTCTTAAGACAAAAGATAAGCTCGTCAATGCAGGAACGAAGGTTGGATCCAACTCAAATGTCCTGATCAAAGTCCGTGCAGCATGTAAATGGACATATGTGTCTGCTTGAAAACGTATGCAAGTCTTCAAATAACAGAACTAAAGAGTGTATATGACAGCATACAGTATGTAGCATTTACTACATACACATACGCTTGTTAGTGAATGAACTAGAATGAAAAATAAGGTTTTCATTGAGGAAGGATTCAATTAAAGCTCATACAGATTTACTTACATGATAAGGTTACTTTAATGTTCGCTTTTTAGATTAAATTTATGTTCAAATGATTGTCTATTTTACATGTATGTGAAACTACTTGGATTATTACACAACACACATCTCAGAAGTACCAGGGCTTATCTGAAACCTACATGTTATCAGAGCAAGTGTTGATAAAGGTGTGCATTACAAACCTTAAATTTATCTGAGGCAATACACCGTACGTTCTGTACAACTGAGTTGTTTTCGTATTTTGTGTTTTCCTTCATTTAGAAATACAAACTTGTTATAATTGATTTATATTCAATAGACTAATATGACAGGCCAAAATAGTTCAAATTCTAAACTGAATATTATAAATACTTTATTATGTAATATACTAGGATACAACCTAAACTGTATCTTCTGAGAATTTTTAAAACCAGTATCCTCTCAGTTTCCGAGCCAGTGCTGGTCAGACTTTTAAGATGTTCTGAGCCAGGATGTTATCTTTTTATCTCAGACATGGGATTTCGTGAAACAGATGATCAAAAATAAAAAAAAGTCCCGTAGACTTCATTGTGAAAGGGTCAACATTATCAAACATCATCTCTTAAGCATGTATCCTACATCAGTCCATATTTAGACAACCTTCATGTCTAGCTATCGATCAATACCAAAGCCTAACAACAAATCTAGGACATTCTAGTAGTTCATGTTTGTTCATGAAGACAATGCTAATTCATGACAGTTAATATGCGGATTCATGTTAACAACATATTAATAACATTCCTGCTAGAAAGAAAGAAAGAAAGAAAGAAAGAAAGAAAGAAAGAAAGAAAGAGATTAAACCAGTTTTATTTATTTGGCTGGTCAGGCTAAAGGGAAACCATGCTGACTGACTAGCTTAGCCATGCCTACCAGCTAATACCAGTTACTTCCAGTTTAATCTAGTCAATATATGTTTATGATGTTGCTAATAAGTATTAGCAAGGATGCTATTAAGGCCAATAAAGCCCTATCATACACTCTCAGAAAAAAGGTACACGATGGTACAAATAATGTTCCTTGAGGAACAGTTTTGTACCTTTGTAAAAAATGTACTTTATATGGTACTGAAAAGACCTCTTATGATACTGTTCTGTGCCTTTTATAGTACACCTGAAATGAAGGTACAAAAGTGTTGATCAACTCCTTTATCACAGTATCTTTGAAAATAAATATGACTGGAAAGGCAAAGTGATTTTTATGAATAATTTCCATATTAAAACAAGAATCATCATTTAAAAGTATATGTTTAATACAATAATACAAAGCAACTGGTAAAACATAAAACTATAGGTATTGTAAACTAAACATTTAAGGCATTTTAATAAATGTTAGATTAGCTTTTTTGACACTGTTAGGGTACAAAGTGTCTTGTCACTCTGGTGGTACCTTTTACAAAGTACACAAAATTGTATCTGCAGGTCTTTAAAAACAAAGGTACATTTTGGTTTCCCATGGTACAAATCATAACCTTAAAAGGTACAAATTTGTTTCTTTTCTTAAGGTACAATTCTGTCCCATAAAAAGGTACTGCCCCAGTGACAAGGGTTTGTACCTTCTTTGGTACAATATTGTTCCATTTTTTTCTGAGAGTGTATTCTTGTTAACAATATGCTAACCATGTTAGAAACATTATAGCGCACTCTAATTTCTGAAATTGTAATTCAAAATAGAAACATGCTGATTCATGCTAATTTGCTAACCGTACTGTGAACATGCTAAATTACGTAATCAATTACTAATATTAACAAACACATTACACAAGATTTCCATAAAATCACTGAAAAAACAGCGTATACCGCAAACCCTCACAAAAGGGCTGTTATTTGCAGCCTGATTGATTAGATAACGGGTATCATACAGTAGTTGCCCAACTGTCTGTGTTTGATAACGTCATGACCAATCTATCTTGTACAGTATAATGTATTGAGGTCAGGTTCACACATTAGCCCAGCTGCTATGGTTGATGTCTGATTCAGATTCTGATAAAATTGTTGTAAGGATTAATATCCATGTTAATGAGGGACTGAGTATATCAGTGTCTGTGTGCGTGCCTGCATACAGCACATGCCTCCACGTACAGGACATGAGCAACATAATGCTCACCACAGCACAAAATTAAGGTTTTATTGCACTGATGTTCGATAAGACAAAGTGGGTTAGCAAACTGATTATTTATGATGGTTTTAAAGGTCTTTGAGCAACACCAACCAATTAGAGGCCTAAAATATATTTTGCACAAATTAAAACTGCTTTCAATTTCATATTTCCTCATACATATAAACGAGAAAATCAACTAAAATTAAATAAATGTACAATGAATTATAGATTTTTTTACGTTTTGTTACAACAACCCATGATTTTCTTGTAATGTAATATATATTATTATTATATATGAAGTAAAGTATTAATAGTGAAAATAAACCAATATTAGGAAAACATACGATTATACAGATATATTTAGTGGGGCACTGATAAATTCATTCATTCATTTTCTTGTCGGCTTAGTCCCTTTATTAATCCGGGGTCGCCACAGCGGAATGAACCGCCAACTTATCCAGCATTTGTTTTAAGCAGCGGATTCCCTTCAGCTGCAACCCATCTCTGGGAAACATCCATACACACTCATTCGCACTCATACACTACGGACAATTTAGCCTACCCAATTCACCTATACCACATGTCTTTGGACTTGTGGGGGAAACCGGAGCACCCGGAGGAAACCCACGCAACCACGGGGAGAACATGCAAACTCAAACCAGCGACCTTCTTGCTGTGAGGCGAATGTGCTACTTACTACTCCACTGTGGCGCCGGCACTGATAAATCTATAATCATATTTTTTGAAAGCTTTGAAAGGTCTTTTGAGACTTGTGTGGCTTTATTTAATATACTGCAAGTTATTACTAGAAGAAAAAAAACATGAAATAGTCATTATTTAAAAACTGCAGGGGGCATCCATATTTTAGGAGCACAGTGCATGAACTATGAAAATTAAATAGCTACTGATAGAACACCACATTCTGTTCAACAGATGTAAATCCTCACTGCTTTCCTTACAAAAGATGAGAAGGAAAAAAATGGGAAGATGACTGTTGATGATTAAAATATTTCTTAAAGACCTAACCCTGATTTCTTTGAGACTTTGAGACTACTGAAAGAGCATACAGGTTGCAATGCATGTACGCTTAAGTTTTCAACCAAATGCCATACTGTAACAACAAATTTTTCCCCATAAGATGCCTAAAAAATGGAATGAAATCCATGCTGAGAATGAGCTGACTCAAATGCTGGATGCCATACTGGAAGGATGTAAACATGCCTACACTTGTGATGACGCCTACAGTGGCACACCGAAGGAGAGATTTTAAGCTTATTTGCAGAGAGACCTGACAATTTATCACTTTCATTAGTCTGTAAGTGTACAGTGTTCTCCAGTTATGATTGATGCAGCAACGCAGATAGATAATGACAAGCATCACCATGTTTAGCGTCTAGCATTTCATGTTTCTCACATTTCTCAGCATTTCACTTTATATTCATGACTTTTGTGCGAAAAAGTAGATGGTGGTGAATATTAACCATGTGTCTCTTGTGTCCTTCAAATGAAAATCACAAGCAAGAGCTGCACAATGTGCCGCTGTATTAGTAGCAATATAATTTTTCGAGTTGTTGTGGTAAAAATAGCAACAGGTAGTGCCAGTAACTAACTCACCACTGTCCCACACTACACATACAATTACGGAGCCAGTATAGTCCGAAGTAAATGTGGATTTGCTTTTTATAACAATAGTTAAAACTACATTTTCAGTCCAAGACATTGCTTTCATTTGATTATGCAACAAGGCTGTTGAATGGTCCTGATTGGTCGATGAACGTTCTCGTGCAGTTATTTCTAAATAAACGCACAGCAAAAGCTATTTCAGACCACATTACAGTTCAATATCACTATGCCAAGCAGTTTCAGTTCATTCAAATTAATTTACAGCCTACAATAGCCAACAATCAAATAAAAACAAAACAAAACAAAACAAATCACTGACTGAGATGTGTAAGGAACTAGTCTCAGACACAGTAGTGGTTTAAGGACAACAATCTGACTAAAGTCTTGAAATACAAGGTTTGGTTTTTAGGTGTGGTAACCTTAATAATGTTTGAAAAATTGAGCACAGGGCAATGGATTACAAATGTTTAGCATCATGGCCACATCACCACCTCGTGTTCATTATTTTATAACAAATCATTGGTCCATGGTTAATTATGCCTTATATTCAATTATTCAGTTACAAAGCTTTTTTCTGTCTGGTCTGTTTTCTACAAGTCTGTAGATTCATGTTTATGTTCTGTGAGTGAGATGCTAAAAAACAGCACAATTCATTCACAAAAACAACTCAAATAACTGAAATAGTCTTTTTGTGGTTTAACATTAATTGAAGACGTTTACAAAATGCTACTTTTAATTTGATCATCCCAAATTTGCCAACTTTTTGTGTAGTATATTCCATTTTTATGATTACTGTAGGTTTCACAGTTTTTTGTTTTTTTGTTTTTTTGCATTATGGAAATTATATGACTTAAATCTACTTCAAAGCATTTAATAAAGTTGTGGTACTGATACTGATATTTTCAAAATCATGTATGTGATAGAATAGTTTTGGGTCAGTTTTAGTAAGATTTTCCATTACTATTCCATGTTATCATTTTTACTCAGAGCACTGTAATGAGAAAGAAATGTGCAGACATGACATGAAATCAGTGAACTTCTCTTCACGCATCTTATGTAAGCAAATGCATGCCTGTCAATATCTGGACCTTGATAGCGCAGTGGACTTTTAAACAGGTATTCATGATAAAAAAAAAAAACAGGGTTGCTGTTTGCTCTTCTCTTTCAACGACCAGACTCCATGCATTGTTTTAGCAACTAAGACGTAAAAGACAGAAGAGCGTTGGATAAATAATAATAAAAAAAATCATATGTGTCAAATATAATAGATATTTAAATAGATAGTTCTCCCAATATTTTGATTTAATCACCATTCAATCACCCTCCAGTGATTCCAACCCTATTTTTCTTTTGTTGAACACAAATAAGGGAATTTTGAAAAATATCAGTAAGGAAGCATCTGACATTCGCAGTAGGAAATATACAGTGAAAGTCAATGGCTACTGCTTTTCAACATTTTTTAAAATGACTTTTGTGTTCATCAAAACTTTTGGAAGAAAGGTTTGGAAAAAATGGATGGTTAGTACTTGACATAATTTTCCATTTTTGATCCCTTTAATTCTATTTTCCCTATCAGAAAAACAACGCTATCTCATGACAATTCGTAACTTTTTGTTTTAGTGGCTAATTTATATATTATATTTGATACGATCTCATTTATACTTAGTTCGATTTGCTTACCCTGAAGCGACGGTTGGGTTTGGTGCCACACCTCCTTTTAAAATTTGTACTTCTCATACGACTAAACTTAGCCACTAAGCAGAAAAAACGTAAAATACTTCGTAAGATCAGGCTAGAGAAAATGTTATTTTTTCAGTGTTAGGGTGAAGATGGGGTCTCATTTCAGAGATATATTGCATGCAAAAAGGCCCGCTGTCTAATTTCAGTTCCTGAGATGTATAAAAAGTTATGGTCAACTCACACAAAACTACTTCATATCAAGCAGCTTTTTGGTTGGGCAGTGCTATAATTCATGTGACCAACTTGAGCATCAGTGGAATCTGCATAATAATCCTTTTCACCTTCTTACAAAACACTTACATGATTTTGTTTGCTAAAATTTGCTGACCAGTGGTAAATGTGTCCACAGTTTGCGATGTTGAGCTTAGCCTGAAGACATATCCTTCTCAAAAGACATGGGCTACACGACAAACTCCGAATATTAATGACTATTTAATCATCGTAATGCACTGAACTAGATGATTTTTTTCTTTTTCACTGAAATCTGTCACACAGACACACTTTTATATGTGGCTTACGAGGAATCGGGAAACTGTGAATGTCAAAAGGCCCAGTAAGTACGATTTTTAAGCATTATAAATTACGAGGACACAAGGCATGCCCTCATAAACCATCTTAACATCATAATACCTAGGTCATACCCATGTCTTTATATGACTTTTTTTTACAATTACACGCGCACACACACACACACACACACACACACACACACACACGCACACACACACGCACGCACACACACATACAAGATACAGATCCATGTGGTTGCTGGCCTTTGCAGACTGACTGTATTGCACAATAAGATAATGCTTGTAAAGCATAAAACAAATGTGCAATGCATTTCTACTGAATAAACACATCAGTTGTGATCAGCAATCAGTATCAAACATGTAAGACAATTCCCTCTAATTCTCAAATAATTCTTTCTTGTGTATAAGGATGTTAAGGGACCAGTTCTAGCATATTCTGCCTGACTAACTTCCATCAATGAAAAACTAATAAATAATGTTTTTTGTGTGAGTGTGTTTATTTTAAAAACACTTTCTGGGCAAATGTGATTAGTATTTACCCAAAACAAAAAAATAAGAGGTTAGTGGATAAAGTAAACAGGACAAAAGGGCAAAAAGGTTTAATCATTTATTTTAAAGTCAGTATTAGTCAAGTCTGATTGGTAAAACCCTCAGCAGAGGATGTCAAAATAAAATGTAATCAAATAAATATGTAGGTCTAAGTTTAGTTATATGACCTAGTCTGGCTATAATAATGTCCTACTTAGAATCATCATAAGTAAGAAGACATGGAAAAGCGTCAGGCTTCCTGACGTCAAATTCTGTCCCATGAAAAGTTGGCTGAAGCGACACAACATTAAAGAAAACAAAAGAAGAAAGAAAGAAAGAATAAAAGAAAGAAAGAATAAAAGAAAGAATGAAATAAATGTATATAATAAAAATAGTGATAACAGTAGACAGAGGAATACACACAAGAGATTAATAATATTACAAATCAACAGATCAGGCAAACCAATAGTCCTTCGAAAAAGCATTTTCTCTGTAATTGAAAGACCACTGACATTACATGAAATTGTTGCCTTTGTCCTGCCACAGAGGCACAATATATGAACTTTGGAGTGGGGACTTTACCTTTTGCAATTGCCAGCTCCCCTCCCATTCCAGCAGGACCTGCCTTGGTATATAAGACCTTTGAGAACAGTGAAACAACAGATCTCCCTGGAATAAGCTACTAACTTAAGGAAAGAGCTTACCTGAACCCATCATGGGGGGGACTAAGCTCTGCCTTTTGCTACTTCTGTGTGCAATTGCCTTGTCATGTAAGTACTACTAAGGATTTGTGACTTATGGAATTTGCTATATTTGTATTGTACAAAGTATAGAAGTATGTGTAATAGCACTCATTGGTTTGAGCTGGTTTTACTCTGTTTTGTGGGTGTTTGTTCTTGCTATGGAAAATCTCTGAAAACATCTGTATTAATAGATATCAATACATTCAGCTATGGAAAAAGAACTGAATTCTCAGTTTCTCTTAATTTAGTTATGTGTTAAATGAGTTAAATGGAATTTTTGGTTTGATTCGGTTAAGTACTGATGACATTTCTTCCTACTTTAAAATAGAAGGGTTGTCGTTTAGAGATTTTTGTTTGTTGTATAAAATAAAAAAAGTTCCATGTTTTCAGATGTTTATATTAATTAAGACAATAAAATACCAATATTTTAACTTTAGATGAGTTAACAAATATGTATTTGCTAAGATAATCCGGACTTTGCTGAAAAATTAAGACTTTTTTTTGTATGTGTCATTTAAAAAAAAATGCTCTAAATGACACCATATTTCTATGAGATTTGGAAGAGACCTTTGTCGCATAAACAAATTTTCAAGTACTTTTGAAGAATTGTAAAATAAATTATATTATGTTGTCGTAATATATTTTATTTTCATCTAGTGTTGTTAAAGAATAACCCTAGATTTTATAAATATGGTAATTTTTGTTATTTGAAAAACCTTGTTATTTCTCTTTATAGATGCACAAGAGGAAGAGCCTTGCCTTTGTAAGTACCACGCTATTGATATATTCAAAACAATTTAAACGATTTTGTCTTTAAGAAGTTCAGTATAGATTATGTTACCTAATAATATTTACCAATAAATAAATGAAACAACAAAAAAGCTATATCCTTTAAATTTTGAGTTACTGATGCATTAAAACAGGATTTATAACTGATGACTTCATCTCAGAACAGTTATCCAATCATGTAAATGATAGTCATGTTTGAGCGTCCTTGATGTTTCTAATGTGATTTGTGCTCCCCTAGTGGCCAAAAGGTACAAGAGCTTTCAGAAGTATGAATACACCTACGAAACGGAGTCTCTAAATGCCCTGAATGGAGCAATCAATGGTCCAAAGGCCAGATGCAAGGTATAAATGTTTACACTATCAATGGTTTAATGAAATTTAAAACATTTATGTTTTAAAATTGAAATTTCATACATTTTCTATTTTGAACAGGTTGAAATCGAGGTCCCACGCATATGCAGCTACATCGTCCACACAACTGAGTGTGAGTTGAGTGACGTCATCGATATTGACGATGAAGGAAAGCCTATCTTTATGTCATCTGCTGGTGCAGAGGCTTTCAAGGCTGCCATGGCGAAGTATGTTTCTCAAGGCATAAAGTCAAACAGTGACCAGATAAGAGGAACCCAATCATATTAAATACTGACCTACCCTCATCTGTTTTTCAGGAACCCCCTGAAGTTCACTGTTGAGGGAGATAATGACATCAAGTTGTTTCCTGAGGATGATGAACCAGCCAACATTTTGAACATCAAAAGAGGTCTAATCTCAGCCCTTGCAGCGCCTGTGCTGGAGGAAGACAGAAACAAGAAAATGGTCAGTTATTAACTTAAAGCTCATATTTAACATTTAAAATGTTGATTTCCATCGACTGATCTATTACAATTTTGTCTCAAAACCAGCCCACCGTCTACGGCATGTGCAAGACAGACTACTCTGTGAATGCCAGAGAGGACATTGCCACCGATGTTGTCCTCAACAGAGACTTGTCTAACTGTGACAATTTCAGCCCAGTCAAAGACCACACTAGTCCCCTGGCACTCATCACAGGAATGGTAAGCCATCCCATCTTTAAATGACACACAATAACAGTGTGTGCTGGATAGCTTCTGAAAAAGGTGTTAACCTTGCCTTTTTTTTCATCACACAGCAATACCCACTTGCTCAGCTCATCAGAAGCAGCCAAACATGCAACTACAAGTTTGACAATGATCAAAAGCATATGACCTCTGCTTCCTGCTCTGAAAAACACTTGCTTTTGCCATTTTCTTACAAGTGAGTTCATTGACAACTATGTGGGTTTATAGTTTTTGCCTGGCTGTTTCTTTTATCACTCTGCTAATTAATTTTGATTATCAACAGAGGAGAGCATGGAGTTTCTAATGTAGGGAAGCAAGTTTTGACTCTGGTGGGAGTATCTGTGTACAACGGCAGAATCTTTGACCACAGTAAGTAATCATTCTTACGTAGAGCCCTGCACGGGCCTTAAATCTAAGCCCGAGCCCGACCCTGGCCCGAGACGCACAGGCTGTAGACCGGCCCTTGTCCGACAGATTATCAAAATTTTTGGCCCAGGTCCGGCCCGAAGCCCGTTTTTTTCCGCCAAACATCTTAGCCTATGCAGCCATTAAAATAGACCAGATTTGTATTTAATAGAGAACTGATGTTTTTCGTTTCCTTTTTTATAAGAATGATTTAGCGAAATTAATACAAGTTTTTTTGTTTGTTTTTTACGGAAAACCTTTGATGATGGAGGAGAGACCTGTGGTGGCTGTTTCAACGTAAATATTTAATGTCAGACACAAAATAGACACGTCCATTTTTTTTTCAATAAATAATAATTTAATATTAATCTGACCAGTTAACAAACAGTTTGTGTTTTGGAATTGTTGACGCATTAGCGGCCTTTTTTTTTTAAGCACTTCACTCAGATGTTATTCGTTCTTCTGTTTTATTTAGAAAATAACTGACCAGCAAAACTATTTAAACTATAGACAAACTATACGAAATTCGTTTTTAAAATATATTTTTTTCTAGCAGAAATTTACTAATTATATTTTTGATTAGAGCCCATCTACTCCTCAACTGTGCGGTGGATGATTTTCGGTCAGTGGAAAGGATTTAACTAATGCTTCACTAATGGTTGTAGCATATCACAATCTTCTGACATATATTTGCAATTTTTTAACATGCCATAATTATGAAGATTATGTCTTGAGCGTCTGATGTTTCCTGGGTGCTGATGTGCTTTTATTACATTTACATTTCAAATAAATATATAAAAAGGAAACGAATAATGTCATAATAAATGCCCTTAAATAATGTAACCTTTGACAGTCAGCATCTGTGTATTGAGATGATGCAGGGGAAGGAGGCGGGCAGTGCTGGATTTGTGCGTACCGCAGGCCCCTTGGACTTAAATATTGTGCATAACCAATTGGCCAGACCTTTCCTCTTTCGTTTTTTACATTTTCACGTGGTTAGAAATCTCTGTAGGCAAGGCATCACTGCCGCTTCTGGACGGCGCGCATTAGATGTCATTAAAAATTTTTGACGTTTTTTTTATGAAGCAGGCCCGAAGCCCGATATGCGCGCTAGCTAGGAAAATAGGCCCTTAAGCCCGGCCCGAGGGGCACAAAAAAGTCGGGCCCCGACGGGCTCGGGCTCAAATGCAGGGCTCTATTGTTACGTTTGAACTGGCATGCATTTTGCACTGAGCAGAAGTAGTCTAATTCTTTTCGTTTACCCACTTCTAGATGAAGCCAACATGAAGACCCTGCACCTCGACAGTAGCATTGACTCAGTTCATCCAATTAAGGATAAAGATGCAATCCTGTCCATTTTAAGGGAACTGAATGGCCTTTCTGAGACCAAAAACGGAGAAAATAGAGCACACCTGGCTCACAAACTCATTTCTACCATCCGCAAAATGAGTGCAGAAAGCCTGAGTGCTGCTCTACCAGAGGCCCTAGAGATTTCTCGCCCCCTCGTGTACCAGGCTTTGTTCCAGTGTGGTACCCCTGAATGCACCAGTGCCATCTTGCGGGTTCTCAGAACCTTTGATCGTTCCTCAGTAGAGATTGATGCTGCGGTGTATGCCATGGGAATGGTCCCAAATCCATCCAGAGACCTTGTTGAGGAGATGCTGGAGATGGCCAAGTTCAAATCTAGCAAGCCCATCTACTATGCTCTCAGCAATGCTGTGAGGAGGTGAGAAATAAAAACACCTCAATCGCAATCATGTTATTTATTCTATCTATGAATTAAAATATTTATTGGTCCGTTTTATTCAAGGCTCTATGAAGCGGAAAAAAGTGTCACCCCTGAGATCAAGGCAGTTGCAGATTATGCCCTTGAACAGATTGGCGACTGCACAGGGAACCAAGAACATGTGTACCTCTCCCTAAGGGTATGTTCAACCTGATCCATTAAGCATGCTTCATCAAGTTAAAAATAACAGCTGATATGTGGATATTGAAATATGTACTTGAAAACGCTTATAGGTCATTGGAAACATGGCTGCTGCTGTCGGAGCTGCAAGCCCTGCTCTGAAATCAGCGGTTATCCAGTGCATAAACCAACCCGCTGCATCCCCTGAGGTCCAGCAAGCTGCTATTCAAGTGTTTAGACTAACTTCTGTTCCTGACGAGGTAAACAAACAACCGAAACAAGTCAATGTAATTATAAATAAATATGAAGTAATATAGTTGATGTATGTTTGGCTAACATAGTTTTACTGCATTTCTAACAGGGCAGAGAGGTGCTAATGAAGGTCATTTTCGACAAAGCTGCTCCGATACAGAAGCGTGTTGCTGCGTATCTCATTGTGATGAAAGACCCTCAGCCCTCTGAACTGGCTCAGCTGGTTGCAGCTCTGCCTAATAATAAAAACTGTCAGGCTATGAGCTTTGTTAACTCACATCTCCGCAACATCCTGAGCTCCACAACACCAGAGACAGAGGAGTGAGTATTAATATTAATGCATTATAACATCTTGTGTATAAAAGCATTTCCTAATTTATTTTCTGCTTCTCAGACTTAGAGTAAAGATTCTCAATGCCCTGCAAGGAAATGAGATCAGTACTTCCACCGATCCAACAAAATTCTCTCGCAATTACAAGATTGGCTCTCTAGAGGGAAATGTGATCTTTGAGTCTGAAGAACTTCTGCCCAATGAAGTCATCCTGGAGATGACCCTAAATGCCTTTGGATATGACGTTGACATGTTTGAGGTAACGATTATCTCACTTTCACAAATATTAGATTTATCTTCATTTAAAACCAGGACATTAATAGGTTTCAACTTTTTGTTCATACTTACAGATTGGGTTGAATGGAAAGGGTCTGGAACCCACTGTTGATGCCCTGATTGGAATTGATGGATTCTTCCGTGACACCATGCAGAAGACCATTAACTATGCAGCTGATAAAGTGCCAAGGGGCAATGACATTATGCAGAGCATGTTCCCAACCCTATGGGATAACATAAGAATGCAAAAGGTCTTTTTAAACAGAGATTCGTTTACATTAAGAGTTTCCACATTGATGGCATCTTCTTTCATTCGATTTCTTACTCGTGTTCTCCTCTCACTCTAGGCACCTCAAAGCATTGTCAAGGAAATAACAAATAATATTAACAAACTGATTCAGAAGCTGAAGGTTCAGAATAACCCAGAGGCTATGATCTACCTGAGGCTATTGGGTGCTGAAATGGGCTATCTCAAAACTAATGATGTGGAAGACATGGCCTACTCTGCTGCCTTGCTGACTAAAAGCCTCCTGAATATGTTCCCTACTGATGTAAGTAAACTGCTTTAAAAATGTGCTTAGAAAATTTGGCCATATAACAAATATTAAATATAACTATTTTTTGTTTGACAGTTCTTAAGGAACCTGTACTCAAGTGTCAACAACAACCTTTTCCTTCACTACGTCTTCATGGACAATGAGTTTTATCTACCAACTGGTACTGGTGTTCCTCTAAGAGTTGCCCTGTCTGGTACTTTTGCTCCCGGAGTGAAGGGAGGACTGAAACTTTCCTGTGACATGGTATGGATCCAGCATTTATTCTCCTCATTTTGATCAGCCTTTCATTCTAACCAAGCTTTTTCCAGGCTAGAACAGGTTACTTAACCTAATTCTTGGTTTATTTACACAGAGCGAAGTGGCTTTCATGCCATCCGCTGGAGTTGAGTTTGTGACTGAGGTTGGAGCTCTCCTACCTGAATATGTTGAGTCTGGCCTGGAGATGCATACTAACATCTACCATGAGAGTGGTCTCAATGTAAAAGTTGCAGTAACCAATAGGCAGTTCAAGTTGACCATTCCCACACCAAAAACTCCAACTAAACTCATCAGTGTCTCGTAAGATGCTTCTATTTATACAGAAAAAGCTGTCAAAATCAACAAAAAAAATAATTTTGCTCTACATATACATTGCATTGATTTAGTTATTTGTTTTTTTCTGTACAGAAATTCATTGTATTCAGTGACTGGTAGTGAAACCAAGAGGATTCCTCCATTGACAGAGCATGTGAAAGCAAAGAAGTGCACCCCTTTCATTCCTGGTTTTCAGTACTGCGGTGTCATGCAATATTCTAATGCCTTTTCCAATGATGCTGCTCCCTACTTCCCTTTGACTGGTGATAGCAAGTAAGTGAAAATACTGGGCATCATCACTGGGTAAAATTGTTTGTTTTCTTGCTTCATTCTGAACCCTAAAACTGAACACTGACCTTTACCTAGATTTGCCATTGAGATCCACCCCACTGGTGAGGTTTCTTCATACACAGCAACCGCTGACTATGCATATGATGGCAAAGATGACACAGTGACATTTGGTCTGAAGGCAGAAGGTAAAGCATTGCTTTATCAAATAATCCCTTATGATCTCTAGACATTTTCATTTAATTTCTAGCAACTGAAATGCTGCAACTTTTCCATTCAATAGGAACATCATTTGAGAGCATAGTCAAACTAACATTCGACAGACAGAATTATGAAGTCTCGGCTGATCTCCAAATTCCCGACTATGACCTGGAAGCTGGAATTCGGGTTCATGCTGTTGATCGAAAAGCTGAGAGTGGTGCTACACATTCCATCCAGATTGATTTGATGAAGAAGAATGTACCTGAAGCATCTCTCCTTGGTCTTGCTAAGTATGCATATAGTTTATATTCAATACATTTAAACATTTTTTTTATTATTGTTTTACACTGTAGAAGTAAAATCTTAATCAAACTTTTTCTCAAAATTTTTCATTCTTTAGGATCGGCTCAATGAAGGATTCCATGCTGCAGGTTCAGCTGCTCATTCCAAATTTTGACACTGATGCTAAAGTAACAGCAAAACTGATCAATTCTGATGAACTTAAAGTGGAACTTGAGAGTGACCTTAGGCTTCCTGAGATGACTTCCTCTATTCAGAAAATGATTCTGAAATATGGTAATTAAAAAAAAAAACTCAAAAACTAAACGTATGAATAAATCTCTCGCATAAAAAGTGAACAATTATCCTAAACATGTATGTCAAGTCAATGTTTAAAAAAATTACCTTAACTCAAATCTGTACTCATTTAGTAAATAAATAGGAAGTCCTCAGCCTGTTAATTCAGTTTCATGTCCTTTTTAGATGCTGAAGAAATTGAGGCTGAGGTCACTTCTGATGTCACCACCGAGATTCACAACATTATTACTACTGATGCCATCAAAGCCACATTCAATGATATTCTTGACCAGAAAATTGGCACATCTGATAAGAAGATCCGTGATGTCTTGAGCCAATTTGTTGAGGTAAATGTAAAATAAATCATCCTTATTTCCCCAAACCCATGAACTCATACAGAATTATTTAGAATATATATATTTTTCCAAAACCATCTAGGCCTCAAATACCTACCTGGAGCAATTTTCTCCCAACATTCCATATGTACAGGGATTGAGGATTCCTGCATTCCCAGAATTCACTTTACCTCAGAAGCTGTTCCTGAATGCGTGAGTGATCAGAAACAGCATTATTAATTTTAAATGCAGAATCATTATGAATCATGTATATATTGTTACACATTGCATTAATTTATGGCATTACACTAACTTAAAAATATTCTATATTTTAACAGTGAGGGTGCTGCTAAATACAAGTTTGGCCAGAATTATTACACCATATCCATTCCTGTTCCTCTTGGTGGAAAAACTTCAAGAGATTTCAACCTCCCTGCTGCTCTGACAACACCAGTACTGAACGTACCACAGATTGGCCTTCAAGTTGAATCCATTAATATTCCTCTTCCAGGGTTCTTTATACCCGAAAGTCTGTCTCTGTCACTACCTCTTGTTGCAAAGGCAGAGGTGTCCAGCAAGCTAAGAAGCAACTTCTACGACATGGAAGCAAAAGCTTCTGCTGAAAGTGAACTTGCTGATAAACCATCCTATTCTGCCAAGATTGAAGTCACAGGAACAAGTCCAGTGGATCTACTCTCCTTCAAAATGGAAGGTACTTGTACGCTTCCATATTTTCTCCTAACCAATTTTTTGTAATCTGTAAAAAATTATATTGAATGTTGTTCTGTTTATGTTCAGGATCAACTTTAATGGAAGGCACACTTGGAGAATCTTTGAAGACTGAGATAAAATCCTCCCTTAATCACAAGCTCCTTGAAGCCAGTGTCAATTATTTTGAGGAAATAACAACTGATGAAAAAGTGACCATGAAATCAAGCAGCAAGATGGAGGTGAACAGTCCCTTTGGTCTGAAGATTTCTCTGGAACACACAGGCCAGGTAGGTCTCGATGAAGATGAGATCTCTGGAGATGGAAATCTGTTGGGCTCCATCAAGGCAGGTCCTCTGAATGGTGAAGTTGCTCTCAGACAGTCACTTATCCTTCTCCCGTTCAAGCCAGAGCTGAAAATTGACTCTTCTTTGAAAGTAGACGCAGAACAACTCCAAGCAGAGAACATAATTGAAGCAGCTTTTGCCAATGGAGAGCTCTCTTTCACATCAAAAACCACAGCATTTGAGGACATTCTCATGCATGTTGCTGAACTTGCCTATAAAGAATCTCAGCTTGCTCTGAAGTCAGATGCAAGGGCAAAGGCTCTCGGCCTGAACATCCAAAATGTAGCAGAAGCTAGTGCTAGTTTTAACTTGGTTAACATGAAGATCGACACTAATGTTGACACCGGGTTTGGAAATCGTATTCGTTCCCAGTTTATAACAGCACTGGATGCCAATGGACTGAACGTAAAAAGTGATGCCTCTGCAAAGCTGGCTGAACACACAGCTTCCCACATGTGCAGTCTTTCCCTGACCAGAAACGGCCTAGTCACAAGTGGCTCAACCTTACTAGAGTGCCCTGTCATGCCTTTGACACTCCAGAACAAATTCAGTGGAGCCCTTGACACTTCAGCGCTTTCATTGTCGGTTGAAACAGTGGGTAAAATTGTTGAAGTGACAATTGAAAACACAAATTCTCTGTCTGCTTCCCTGTCCTCAGTAGACTTCATTTCCAAAGCTAATAGCGATGATGGAACATACAAGCATGACTTCTCCCTTCAGATTCAGCCATTCAGTACTTCACTGAAAATTAGCAATAATCTGAATGCTCTGAACATCAAACTGATTAATGAGGCACAGTTTAAGGCACTTCCATACACAGCAGATCTGACCGGCAGCTGGAAGCTTTCCTCTGGTACAGATGAGCTTAAGAACACATATGAGATCAAATATGAAGATCTGGTTGCTACAGCCAAGTGTGGTCTCACTGGAAAACTCATGGGATCTCACATGAGCCAAAACACAGAAATTGAAGTATCTGGACTTTCAGTTACATTCGGCAGTGATTCCAATTTCAACTCACAGTATCTCCGCTTCAATAGCGACTTACATGCCGCTGCTGTTCCCTTCAGATTTAATGTTGATGCAATGGTCAACGCAGATGGTGATTTGTATCTGTATGGAAAACAAAGCGCACAAGTTTACTCTAAATTCCTTATGAAGGCAGAGCCACTTGCTTTTGCACACTCACATGAATGCAGAGTCTCAACAACTCACAACCTGTACAATAGTCCAGTAATTGAAACCAACCTTGATAATAAGATTGATACTGTGCTAACACCATCTGAGCAAAAGGCCACAGTGAGAGTAAAATCGAAGTTCAACAACCATGAGTTTAACAAAGACGTGAGTGCTTACAACACTCCAGAAAGACTTGGAGTCGAAATGTCTGGATCCATCATCACCAACATCTTCAATACAGTCGACTCTGACAATCAAGACCACTTTTTCTCTGCCTTCCTAAAATATGATAAAAACAGTAACAGCCGTGCTTTAAGCCTGCCATTTATTGATGACATTCCATTTGACCTGGAACACATGAAACTTGCAGTTTTGAGGATTGTTGAGGCCATGCAAAATTATATCAACAGAGAAGAAATTATAGCAGAAATTCAGAAACTGGCCACATACGTTAGTGACTTTGTGAATGAACTCAATCTGGAAGAGAAAATCATTCAATTTAGCAAGGACCTGACTGAACTGTATGAGTATTATGGAATGACTCTCGATGACCTGGAGGCTGCTCTGATGAATCTAAAGCCTGTTTTGTTGAAGCTAGTCACTGAACTTGACACTTATGTGGAAGAGATTGAAAAAGTTGCGAGGGAAATAATTACAAGTGCCACACCATCTGATGCTGCAATCCAGAGGTTTACAGAAATCCTGAACTCATTCAATGAGAAATACGACGTCAAAGCCATTGTTCTCTCTCTTATTGAGGCTATTGAAAACTTTCTTAAGGAGATTGACGTGATGAATGTGAAGGGCAGCAGAGTTGTCTTCAAGGAATATATCGATGAGTATTTAGCTATTAAATCCAAACTGGAGGAGATATTCCGTGAACTCAAGCAGTTTGTTGCAAACTTTGACCAAGAAAAGTTCACTGAGGATGTGAAGAACTTTGTTACCTCTGCCAGTTTCAGAGACTATGCAGACAATCTGGTGGCTAAAATCCCAACGGAACAAATCAGCAAGACTCTTGAAAAAGCAAAACAACTGCTTAATGTACTGGGTAACAGAATGAATGCCATCTACACCAATGTGAAAGAAATTCTGGTGAAATCCGGGGTTGACAAGAAGATTGAAACTCTTCTAAAAAAGGTTGTTGAGCTTATCAAGAAGTTCAAAATTGAACAAACTGTTAAGACTCTCGCTAACACTTTGAAATCTATTCTGACCCCTGTCACTGAGCTGTTGGATAAGACCTTCAACTACTTGAAAACAACAGAAGTAAAGGAAATCATTGAAGATCTGAACAACTGCCTAAACCACTGCATTAAATATATTAGATCATTTGACTACAATGCATTTGTGGATGAGGCCAATCAGAAAATCAAGAAGTTGACAAATGATCTTTACACTATGAGTTTGTCACTTGAAGTCCGTCAGAAGATTGAGGCAGTCAGAGAGTTTGTCAATTATGCTCTGTCATCTGTGAGCGCTTGCATCGAAAAGCTGGAAAAAGTCAAAGTTGTGGATGTGGTCAAAAAACTCAGTGACATTGTCGATAGTGTAGTCTTCATTGACACTGAGGCACTCACTGAGGACCTTAGGAAAAGACTTGCTGACATTGATATCAGAGAAGAAATCCAGAAGTTTCTGAAGCAAGCAATTAACATCTACACCAAGGTTGTGACCACTGGAACAGATGCATGCAGTGCTGTTATGCAAGTAATCCACGACATCCTTAAAGATCAGGCCGTAGTCAGCGAGCTGATGCAAATCTGTGACAGAGTCAAAACAGTTCTGAGAACAGCTGAAATTGAGATCCCATCTTTCATTTTTCCACTGACTGACCTTGTTGTGCCCTCCATAAAAATAAGCTTAAAGAACCTTCAGGAAATCAACCTACCATCTTCACTGATTGACCTTCCAGAGTTTACAGTACTGCAATATTACACTGTGCCACCAATCAAAATAGATTATGCTGACATCAAGCAGAGACTATTAGATCTACTGAACTTCATTGCAAACTTTGAAATAATGCCAGCTATTGAGTCCCTCTTTGGTGATCTTAGAATTGTCTACCTGCCAGACATCTCTGCCATCACACTGCCAGAGATCAGCTTGCCAGAGATCTCTCTCCCAGAAATCCCTAAATACATCAGTAAGCACAAATTCTCTGATCTGAAGATCCCAGAATTCACCCTCCCTGGACTTCCTACCGAGGTCATGGTGCCATGCTTTGGAAAGCTGTATGGTGAGGTCAGAGTCACCATTCCAATTTTCAACATGAGAACTACAATAGAATTCTTAAACTCTACTGAAAGTGCAGAAACCCCTCAGTTTGTAGGACACATTACCTCACACGGATCTTCAGAATATGACCTTCTTAAATACAACTTGGACTCCACAGCTCGTGTTGCCATGCCTAAGATGAGTCGTGTGATTCTTGCAGAAACCCTGAAGATCACTCACAGTGTACTAGGCATTGACCATCAATCCTCAGTGTCACTCTATGGCCTCTCAGCCCAGGCTTCTTCCAAGAGCACCATGAAGATAACCTCCTCCAACTATAATGCTAACATTGTTAACACTGCTTTCTTTGCCCTGGCGGGTGGAATATCTGCAAATATCAAAACAACATATAATGACAAGTTAAACGCAGACCTTTGGAACAGTGAATATTATTACGGTAATGATATCATTCTTAAGCAGGATGGTCTAAAACTCTATCTGACCGTGGAAGAAGACGCCAAGGGACATATATCTGTGCTCGAAAAGTCTGATGATATCACTGGCAAGAGTAGCTCATCTATAATCATTACTCCAACGACATTCTCTTTAATCATTTCTGCAGATACCAGCAGTGCTGTTTCAAAGTTTAAAAAAAGTATTAAAGCTGATGGTGTTGCCCTGAGCTATGTCGACTTCACTGCCAGTATTGAAGGAACTAGTGATTCTGAGTTATTTTCACTGAATGCAACTGGAAAGGCTGATCTCAGACAAATGAAGGTAGAAATGAAGGCGGACCTTGACACAAAGTATGCTGGACTGCTCAGTGGTACCTTCACCAGTGCCTTTAACATCTTAGTGCATCCTTTTGAGGTGGCCATTGATTTCAGGAACAAGGCTAATACAAAGCTCAACCTTGTAGAGCCACTGTCTGCCAAGATTGATTTTCAGAATAATTATGCTGTCATTCTTAATAGTGACGAGCAGATGTTGAGCACTGTGGTAACTGCCCGCTTTAACCAGTACAAGTACAGTCACAATTTTACACTTGCCAACAACGAAGATGAGGCTGGCATTTATGCTGCAGTAAACGGAGAGGCTAATTTGGAATTCTTAACTATCCCATTCAGTATTCCAGCAATGCAATTAGAAACGCTAACAATGGTTATTGACACTCCAGAAATCAGCAACATTAATCTATATGAACAGACTGGGCTTAAGTATGTTTTGACAGACTTTGACCAGGCCATTGATGTAGATGCAAAGATGGTCTACCAGAAGAGCGACTTAACCTCTGAGGTGTCTTTCAAGTCCTCCATATTCAACCTTAATGCTAATGCTGGTTTCTATGGGAAGGATAACCCTGTAATTCGATTTGGAGTCATCACTGCCTCCGAGTTTGAGTCACTGAAGGCCAAGCTTGAAGGAACCAGCAGTCTGAGCACCAAAAGTGGATTTAAATTAGCCAATTCTTTGCTTCTAGAAAATCGCCACATTGAAGGAACCCATGAAAGCACTGCAACTATGAACCTAAATAACCTTGAAGTTACACTGTCTATGACCACAGATGCCAAATTGAATCTACCAATTCTTACAGCTAAAGCCAACCACCAACTTACTGCTGACAACAAGGCCCATCCAAAAGCAGACTCAACTTTTAAGATGGATTACAACTTTGACGTTCCCATCATCAAGCTTGTTGGCAAGGGAAATGCTGAAACCATCTTGAAAGGTGAAGGAACTCTTACGTTTATCTCTGCTGAGACTCTCATAAAGAGTAATATTGATGGAGCATTCCTAGATCGTGGTATTTTGAAAGGAACTCTGAAATATGACGAATCCCTGTATGTGAATGGTAATAGTATGCGATACGCTCTTAAGACTGGCGGTGATGGAAACTTGAACTACGGTGATTTCAAGGTGGCTTTTGATGTGGATGAAAACCTGTCTGTGGAGACAGCCAGTGAGCATGTCTATGCTACAATGAAGTTTACTTCCAATAACGAAGCAAATGTTGGATTTTTCACCACAAAGGGAGTTCATTCCAGTCAGGCTACTGTCGATATGGATCTTCTGAAGTCACTAGTGGCTGATGTGAAAATAGACTTCTCTCAACCGAGCAACTTTGGTGACCTTAGCATCTTCGAGACAATGAAAGTAGATCTCAGTGTTCCCAAGCAGAAAATTGATATCCTTTCAACAATCAAGTCTCCAGTATACACCACAGATGTTAGTGCTAAACTAGACGGTAGTGCTCCAGTCTACAAATCGGTCCTCAAGGTTTCAGCTACTTCCCCAGTTGTGCTCCTGCAGTACGATCTTGACAGTAAGTTTCTGCAAAGACTATATGTACAATGATACTCAATGCTACTAAAAGAAAATTAAATCTTGCATTTGTGTGCTTTTACACAAAACAGGCTCCATGAGTACTACTATGGAGAATGGTGCCCTTGTTGTCGGAGCTAATGCTGTACTTACACATGATGCCTTCACTATGGATGTCAGCAATGCTATTCGCATGGGGTAAATAAAAAAAATCTTTCTGATCTTTTATTTGAATATTAGTACTATGCTTACAATTATTATTTAGTTTATAAAGCAATTCATTCTAATTATCAATTCTCATTTAGCGACCAGAGCCATATCCTGAATGTGGACATCACCAGCCCAACATTTACTGATATGAACCTTCGCTATGCTGCTCGAAGTGATGGCATAAGTGGCTCTGTTTCCACACCGGGGTCTGGCTTCCTTGGCTTCCAGCTTCAAGGGAATATTCCATCCCAGATGAATGCAAGGCTCTATTGTCGTTATGCTGTAAGTTGCAGCTTTTTTGACTTTCCTTTGAGATAATAATTCACACAAACTGTTCTTTTTGTTTCCTGGCAGCACTTATTTGATAATCATATGTTTATTATTGGTAATATTTCTAAATTATAATTGTTGTATTTTCTGCAGGCTGCACCTGATGCTGATGTCGACATCCTGAGCGTCAGAGCTGTACCAAAGGGAGATGAAAAAGTACTGTTGGTCACTGGCAATATAAAGGCTGCACATTCCATATTTGAAGGCATAATGAATACTCTATTTAAAATCTCGTTCAAACTTGCACGATTAGCGGAAACATCTGGCCTCGCTTTTCCAGTTTTTGTTGCTGACGATGTTTACGGAGTTATTTCAAAAGGACTCGATGCCGCCCGCACAGCTACACCAGACCTTAGTGAGTTATCCCAACTTTTCAGAAATGTAGTCGTCACAGCCCAAAAGACCATCCAGGTCCTGATTGACAATGCCATCGTACTCCTGAAAGAGATCTCACAATATAAAATGCCAGGAATGAATGAAGCTACACTGGCTGAAATTTGCAAGAAAATCCAATTAGTTGTTGTAGAAATGCTGGGGAAACTTGGTAACACCTTGGAGGTATACTTCACTCCTGTCATGGATAACTTTAATACAGTTCAGCTGACATTTCCCAATGGAAAGGTCATGACAGTAGCTGAGTTCCAACAAAATGTGCGAAGCATCCTGAGAAGCTACCTAGTTATGATAGCAGATGCAATGATGCAAATTGAAAGCCCTGATGTGGTTCTTAAGAAACTAGGACAAACCTTACAAGAGGTTGTTGAAAAAGGACAAGAATTTGTGGACGAAATGAATTTGAGTTTCTTAGAAGATATTGCCGCGGCCATTAACATGTTCTACCAGAAGCTGACGGCGTTTATAGAAGACATTAGTGCAGCATTTTTTATTGGTTTTTCGATCCCTGCAAGCGAACTATTAAGCAAAATTTCTCAGAACATAGAGGAAGCGTGGAATGCAAATAACAGAATACATCAATTTGAGCTTCCTCTCCCATTTTTCCAGTAATATGGTCATTCTGAACAGACAGTGAATTAAGTAAACACTACCATCTTTTGAAATGAACATTCTTGGACATCGAAGCCAATGGACACTTCACTGAAGTATAGTACAAACATGTATATAAAGCAATTACTGACCCAGAACATGTCTCATTATTATGCTGCTCTCTTATTCTATTTGTATAAATGAGGATTGAAATACTAACCTAGTTATCAAAAATGTCAACTGCAACCTATTGTCGTCCTTGTTCTGTATCCAACATTAATGGCATGATGGATGAGGATCAATAAAGAGCTTTTATTATGCAACACAGCAATCTTTCCATTTTGTTCTTCACTTGATGATATTCTAGAAGTTTTCCTACAAGTGTCTTAAACTAGTTTGGACCATTCAATAATATAACTGACAGATGTAATAACATAAAACAAAGTGTAAAATTAGTAGTGGTACATTTTAGTTTGATTATGCAAAATATTGGTGACTTCAAAAATTGAGAATATTTTTTTCTATTATTATTAAGTTATCAAAACTTTTATAGAAGTAAAAACTAACATTACTCAAGTCCATACTCACTAAAACAAGTAAATCAAGTGGTTTGGCTAGTGTACTCCTTTTTGACACATAAACTGAAAATCATTTAATCATCATTAAAAACATTTTAGATTTGTTTACAAACTCATCACCTATTCTGCCTTAGCTTTTTAAAACTGAAACAATACCAACCAACCACCAATTAAAAACAAAAATTAGTTTAACTTATTTTTTCTACTATTTTTTTACTATTCACCACAGTTTCCTTTAAAGTAAAGTTTAGCCTTTTTTCTTTATTTGTTCAAAAGGCACATCTCCAGTATAGCTTTACTCTGCCTCCTTGTGGTGAACACAATGAATTGTTGACTAAACAACTACTACTTGAACAGATCACAGAAATGATGCCTTTATTGTATGGTTGTACAAATCCTTAAACAGTATTAACATCTAATGCTCACACTAGTATCTGACAGAAAAAGTTAAAAGATAAAAGCATAGAATACATTCAAAGGTATTCCATTTGATGTAGAGAAGGACATGGATAGGCATTAAAGTGAAAGAGGCAGAAGGGATTGAATTGGAAATGTATTGATGCAATATTTTAAAAAGTTAAGTTCATTCATTCATTCATTTTCTTTTCAGCTTAGTCCCTTTATTAATCGGGGTCGCCACAGCGGATTGAACCGCCAACTTATCCAGCATTTGTTTTACGCAGCGGATGCCCTTCCAGCCACAACCCATCTCTGGGAAACACATCCATACATTCTCATTCACACACATACACTACGGACAATTTAGCTTACCCAATTCACCTGTACCGCATATCTTTGGACTGTGGGGGAAACCGGAGCACCCGGAGGAAACCCACGCAACCACGGGGAGAACATGCAAACTCCACACAGAAATGCCAACTGGCCTAGCTGGGGATCGAACCAGCGACCTTCTTGCTGTGAGGCGAACATGCTACTCACTACGCCACCGTGGCGCCCAAAAAGTTAAGTTTTATAAAAATAAATATTTAGTACAATAGTATAGTACAGGGGTGCCCTGCGAATTTTAGCTCCAACTTGCCACAACACACCTGAAAGGATGTTTCTAGAAAGCCTAGTAAGATCTTGATTAGCTAGCCCATGTGTGTCTGATTGGTTTTTTTAGTA
>CAIGQQ010026964.1:12772124-12793748 GCA_903798035.1 Danio albolineatus | reverse complement strand
ACAAGCTTTTAAAAGCACTGTCTATTCTATTTAGAGGATGTGAATTTAGTGCAAAAGCTTGTGTAGATTAGAAGAGGAGTGTGTTCTTCAGTTTTCCTTAAGAGTGTGCTTTGAAACCCTCACTTCTGACATGATAGAAAACTCCCTAGTTGCATTTGTGGTCTTGCAAAAAAAAAAAAAAAAATGTCATCTTATACTTTCCCTTCACTTATTTCATGCAGGTGTCAGTTTTTTATATTAAAAATATAATAAATAAAAATAATAATAAGGCTTTTTATAGGATAGGTTCTTCTGTTGAACACAAAAGAAGAAATTTTGAAGAAAGCTGAAAACCTGTAACTATTAATATCAATAGTAATACTGACTAATTGTATGGAAGTCATACTGTGTATATGTAAATTTCTTCTTTTACGTTCAACAAAAAAGGTCACCTATAAAAAGGTGAACTTTTCCTTTAAGGCTAGTTAGGATAAACAATTTTGTTGTTGTGCTTTTTTTTTTTTGGTGTGTATTGATTAGAACATCCGGAATGAGCAAGTGATAACATGCCTAAAATCGTATTGTGCATGTCAAACAGACTGTCAAACTTGCCTCGCTTGAAATTAATAATTAACATCCAGCTTTATGTTACAGATTGCTTCAATGCAGATGTCCATATGGTGTTATATTATATTTGGTGTCACAAGACCACTGTTTAAGCATCTGCCAGTGTGAATTACACGTACATAAAAAATTCATTTGAATATGTGAGATGTTGTAATTATGTAGTACGTTTTCCTCAGCCTGTGCTGTAGATTGTGTTGTGTCAAAATCTGACCCCTTTTCTCATGGTCAGTGCCAAATTTCACTTAAAGTAAATGGTAGCTTCCTTAACATCTTGACTCGAGTTGCAGATCAGCAGGTTTAAGAATTCGTTTTGGTTCTTGAGTAACTCATGTATGCACATGCCCTATTTGTCAGTTTAGAATGTATGTTAAATTTCTGGACAAAAAGTTTTACTTGTTTCTTCCTGAAATAAAGAAACTAAAACATAATCAATATATTTTAGAAAGGTTAACCATTATTGTTTGCAAATGTTAATATAATTATATAAATAATATATAATAATAATAATAATAATAATATATAGATTATGTTGTTTAAAAACATTATACAAAATTATAAAATATAAAAAATGATATCATAGCTTACACTAGTCCATAGTAGGTGGCAACAAGGGACTGTCTTTGTGTGTTATTGCTGCATCTGAAATTGCATACTTTTTTGTATTGTATGTGAAAAACTGTATGCAATAAATAAACAGCGATAACATGGCAAATGTAGTTCATCCAAATTAAATTGATAGCACACACATTGATTCTAGTAGTTACAAAAGAATAATTTATTAAAATTAGGTACCTATCTAAGATAGAGCTTAAGGATGCAGACAATGATCCAAAACAATTTTTATAAAACACTGACTCAATCGGGAAGGAAACCAGTCACTCTTATTATGAGTGAGTCATTAAATCAGTATCAAGCGATTTAATCAAGTAATTCATTCCAAACAATGGCTGTGAGAAGGTATTTATTTTGAATAAGTAATTACCTTGTAACGGTTTTAAAAAGATGTTCAATTTAGTATGAATGGTTAGGGTTAGGGTTATATACTACAGTGCATTTGTCATGTTATCTTTGTCATATTGACCTACTGTATACACATCAGTTGCATTGCTGACATAGTTAAGTTTTATTCCAGTGGATGCGCAACCACAATTCACATTGATGAACTACTAAACAAATGTTAATATAATGTTAATAATGACACTTTTTTTATTTAGTTTGCAGAGTTTGATAATATATTAGTTTAGCTCACTTTTTTTAGACACTATTGCAGACATAAAAATACATTATGTACAAGTACTTCTACTGCTAACAACAACAAAAAACTTTTTTGGCATCTTTAAAAGTAGCACCTAAAAGTGAAAAAATCACATAAAATAACAACAAACTTTAGCCCATAGTTTTAAGCCTAGTTGACTGAACAGTTAAAACTGCTTCAGAAGAGCATAGAGCAGTTGCAGGGACATCAGGAGTTAAAGGTATAGTCAAATATTGAGAACCTAGATCATTCAAGGCTTTATAAGGAAAGCATGAGAACTTTAATCAATATGAAAACTGATAGGATGCCTGTGCAATTTTTCCAAGATAAGTCTAATGAGCTGCCTTGCACTAGTCCTATAGTGAGAATTCTAGAATTTTGCACCAGCTTTTGACCCTTCAGCCAACAAAGCATTGCAATAATAAATTCATATAAATACAAAGGTTAACATTTCAGACACAGAAAAAGGCAGCATAGGATAAAGTTTGCTGAAATACTTTTTCAGTACAATTTTCAAATGATTTATATACAGGGTGGTCCATTTCTATGGATACACCTTAATAAAATGGGAATTTCCTATTTCCCAATTCCATTTTATTAAGGTGTATCCATATAAATGGCCCACCCTGTGAAAGACGTTTAAAAACCAAACAAGTGGTTTTAACTGAATTTGCATTGTAAACCTTAAATAAAAGGTAACAAGTTTTTTTTTTTAACTTCATGTATTACGCTTTTAGTTACTATAATCTAAAAATCATTCAGCAATAATCATTTCAACATATAGTATGAGCAACAACAACATTTTTCATATATTATGAACTGACAAAAAATGCAAGTCATTAAATGGAGCCTTATGGATGTTTTAAAAGAAATGAAGAATGTTTTTCAGTCAGCCTTGGTCAGCAGCAAGTCACTGAAAGCACAAACTAAACTGATCGTGTTAGTGGGTCGATACTCCATCAACATCACGCCACCCCTCATAGCTAATAGCTGCACTGCTGACATCTGAAATATCCCAATGTGGCGTGAGTACAGCCGTCGTTGCTGCAAAAAAATCTTTAAATAGACCTGTCATCTAAGGTAGCTGTTTATACATATGGCAGCTGCCTGCTTCTGAGAGGGGGTTAAAGGGAATGTGTCTGGGGGACGTTTAGACTAGTGTCTGATCCCACATTTAATGCAGGCCTGCTACTGGCAACGTCTCCCAACAGCTGATCGCCAAAACATTGTTGCAGATGAATATACTGTAGTTTAACTGGATGATTCTCTCTCTCTGTTTCAGGATATCGAAGTATTGGCTATAGTCCTGAGCATGACAGGAAAATTCGCCATTGCCATTGCATTTGGTCTGATTTACTTGTACACCTGTGAGCTTTACCCCACTATTATCAGGTATGTCTTATTCTAAAACAGAAAATGGAGTTGTCCACAATAAAGGCTGGAATACTGTACACTACACCACTAAGCAGATTTTAGCCATCATAGACTTAATTGCAGAGTAAAATGAGTATCATACACTAAAGCAGGAAGAATCACCAGGTCAGGATGCTTTTGATAGTCAAAATCAAAGTAGAAATGTGTGTCTGATTGCTGGGAAATTTTAAGAATTGGCATGAAATCTTGAGGCAAACTCTGCCCCATTCAGAACTAAAATGTGCAGTGTTCCAGTCTTAAAGAAATACAGTAGTTCAGCCAAAAATAAAAGCATTGTGCACCAATGACAATGCTATCAAACTACAAACACTCATATTGATCCTGTTTTTCAAAGCATTTTCTGTACATTATGTTCAAACAAATGTTATTTTTGGATATTGGACATATTTCTTTGCTGAATAAATCTAACAATATGAAAATGATTGCATATACATATATACAGTTGAAGTCAGAATTGTTAGCCCTGTGTTTACATTTTTAAGTGCAATTTAATAAAGGCTGAACTAGGTGCTTTAGGCAAATCATTGTATAAACGATGGTTTGTTCTGTAGACAATCAAAAAATTAATTTGCTTAAGGGGCTGATAATATTGACCTTAAAATGGTTTTTAAAAAAAAACTGCTTTTATTCTAGCCGAAATAAAGCAAAAAAAAGACTTTCTCCTAAAGAAAAAAATATTTTGGGAAATACTGTGAAAAATTCCTTGCTCTCTTAAAAATAATTTGAGAAATATTTGAAAAATAAATAAAAATTCACAAGAGAGCTAATTAATATGACTTCATCTATACTGTATATGTATTTGGTCCGGCAGGTCTCTGGCTGTAGGGAGCGGTAGTATGATGTGTCGGGTGGGAAGTGTTGTGGCTCCTTTCTGTGTTTACCTTGCTGACATCTGGATCTATCTGCCGCAGGTATGTACCAATTCCACACGTTTGTGAAGGCTACGCCAGTAAACTATTTTAGTGTCCATACGAACTAACTATAACAGTCTGTTTATTAGAAGTAAAAGTTGTCTGTTTGTCTCTTTATTTTGTAGCTCATTGTGGGAATTCTGGCTTTCATCATTGGGATCTTGACTATGTTTCTGCCAGAGACTCTGGGAGAACCCCTTACCTCCACTTTGGAAGAAGCTGAAGCTCTTGGCTCAAAGCCTAACACAAAGAACTCTGAAGTGAATGCACTAGAGATGAACCAGTCCATCAAAGCTTAAATCCTTTTTCACTGAGGACCCCTGGAAGTGCCTCTACTGACTGACAACAGCACACATTCTATTATGCAATCATTTCTTTTCTTTTTTTGACAAATGTGATAGTTTTTTGGTGCAGGCTTTAGTGGGTGGATGAGGCTGTTGTGTGTGCGTGTGTGTGCAAGTGTGAGAAATGACTGATAAAACATTAACGGTATCTTTATCTGTGAATGGTGAAATTTTGTCAATTTTATCTTAATTTTCAGGAGTTCACACTTAGCTAATGATTTGATTCTAAAGCTTGTTTGGCATGCTGTCCCGGGAAAGAGCCCTGAGCTCATAAGATCCTCGAGCCCTGGGCTTCCAAGGCGAGAGGGGAGTTTGAGCTCAGGTAGATCTTGAGAACTCCGCTGCTGTAATAGCTAATGAACAGATAGTGATTGCTCTTAAGAGATAACTACTTACTAGGAGCATGTCTATGGAGCTGATGTGAATTAGTCAATTAACTTAGGCTGCATGTTTTTGGACGGTGGGAGGAAACAGGGAAACCCGGGGGAAACCCACATGAGCACAGGGAGAACGTGTAAACTCCGCACAGAAACGATGGTAGGCTTGGTAAGGACTAGAACCAGTGACGTTCTTGCTGGGAAGCAACAGTACTATTCACTGGGCCACAGTGCCACCCATCTAGGAAAGGAGGAGGAGTAGGGGTGGAAGGGGGGATGCTATATTAAATAAAGATGGCTGTTGTATGGAACTTGGGGTATTTATAGTGCCTTAGGAATCGTCTGATTGGTGAATCATAAATGGGAAAAAGTGGGACCAGCCGCAAGCAATCATAAGCATGTGATCCTCTCGAAATTCATTTATAAATAAACTTCACTTAACACAGTCAGAGTTTGCAAGGCAGGACCAGGTGTCTCCAAACCACTATAACATTTTTCTATTTCAGCCTGTTCACTTTTCACTGTGCACATTTTAACGTGCTGTCATATTAGTGTCATTCAAGCAGATAAAAGTTGAGTTATCTGTTGAAAATAATGTTAAAGTAGAAGCATTGCTAAAAGCAAAAACTAGGATATCTGTGTTATTGAAATAACTAAATTTCACATCAAACGTTTGCTAAACACTGTTAAATGCATTCGGTTTAGGTTGAATTTGTTAGCATTTTCAAAATAAGTAAAATTTAAGAAAACAATCTGTTTGATTTTACAGCTGATTTTAGCTGTTTTGTTGTTGTTGTTGTTGTTTAGAAACGTGCAAGCATTGCTTCAGTTGATAATGGAAACTTTTATTCCTTATAAGTTACAGTAACAGTGTTAGTCTTTATTCACTGAAAGTCAGACGTTGTTTGTATGAAGCGGTTTTATACAATTGCATCTCAGGGTTAAGCTCCAAATTGATCAGTATTGTTCATAGTAAACTGTGACTGTACTTTAGAATACTTCAGAACTGTACTCTGGTTATTTTTTCATTTTAATTTAATCCTCCTGTCCCGTGTTCTCCTTTGCTATGCATAGGGCAGGCCATTTTTGTTGTTAAAGATTTAGAAGAAGTAGTATTGTGTGCTAAAACTGCTGTTGTTGTTGTTTCCCTCAAGCTCCTAAATCTGTTGTGTGTTTTTGGACCAAAGAGACAGGGATAGTTGATTCTTACTGTAGTTACACACAGTTGACATGGCAACATGTTTATCTATAAAACGTCATGTATTAATAAATAGCATCTTTAAAACAGAGCTGTTTCACAAATAAATATTGTTTTCAAATGTTGGTAATAGCAAGCTCTTTGTCCTGTTCTTCTACCTTTAATTCCCTGGTGACAAAAGAGACTCTACTCATGGAAAAGGTGGGAAATATTTTCCAGGTTAGTTCTCATTCGCTGTGACAGAGGGGAGGAGGCCCAGGAAAAGATGTGTACAGCCAGTTCTTACTAAAAAAAGAAGAAATATAAACAGATATAAATAAATAACAGTGTATCGTCGCAGAGATTCTGAATGTATATAAAGCCACTACTGTGCTATATATTTACTTATAGACTTAATTGGATATTCACATAACAACGTTCTTCTTGTGTTTATTGGAGTACTATAATGAGCAGAAGCATATTTCACAAATTACTCTCTATTGTGATTGGAAGGATCTAAGTGGGCCTACTTTACACATCCCACACAACAAATTCACCCACTCGTTTAAAATGCAATCTGTGTTTCCAACTTCTGCCAAACAGTGGTGCTTTTTAACACAAATACTAAGATATTGAGAAAAACCATATTACTCAATAGCAAGAAAAACTTTTCAGCCGCCTTCATAAAATGAGGGTGGAGGACGGGTGGTGGGGGGTAGTGGGCATGCCTGTACCCTACTTATGCATGTGGTGTTTGGGTTATCATTGCTGGCCTACAAACACAAATAGAAATGATCTCTTGTGGACAGGGCCAGCTGGACACTGCACTTTGACCCTGCTAAGATACCCGGCTAAGCACAAACACACATGCACACACTGACGCATGCCTATTTCAGAACAAACCTATTTCAGAAGACAGATCAAACCAGTTGAAAAGCTTCCTTGAACACACATTTGTACAAGAGAGTGTGCGAAGGTACGTATTATGCTTAGAAGTGCTGTTACTTTAGAAACAAGGAAAAAATTTAATATACAACATTAAAGAGCTGACAAAGCATCTTTCTGCTTAAAATGATTTGAAATACATATTTATGTGCAGCTAAATTATGACTGGAAATCATAGCAAAGCTAACACAGCTGGGGATTAGTGAAGCAATGGCTCCTTCCTGTGTTGAACTTGGGAAATGCACCATAGCTGGAAATGCAGTATTTTCAGAGCGCTTGTTTTATATATTTATATATATGTGTGTGTATATGTATATGTATATATATATATATATATATATATATATATATATATATATACACACACACACACACACACACACACACATATACACACCTATACATATACATACACACTGTACAAAGTGGCATTGTATAGGGGTGCCCAATCCTGTTCCTGGAGATCTACCTTCCTGCAGAGTTCAGCTCCAACTCTGATCAAAAACCACTTCATAGGATCTGAAGGAGCACTTGGTAATTGAAGACAGGTGCGTTAAATCAAGGTTGCAGCTCTGCAGGAAGGTCTTCAGGAACTTCTACCTCACTACAATCTCAGTTGGCATTTCTGTGTGGAGTTTGCATGTTCAGGTTGCGTAGAACATATGCTAGACAAGTTGGCAGTTCATTCCGTTGTGGCAACCCCTGATTAATAAAGGGACTAATTTTGTAATTTATAAAAGTAAATAAATAGGGCCACTGATGATGTCAGAAAAATATTAAAACATGATCATTTGAGTTGTCTTTAGTTACATTTTTGTCCTCTGCGGACCCGTGTATAACCTTTTTTAGACTGACGTACAAGTCTGTTATATTAACTCACCAAACAAATGTAAAAGTTATCTGTCCTGTGTAGGCCATTGAGAACAATTCTGTAGCTTACCTTCTCTAAGACCGAAGCCTTTGACTGTTCATTCAAAGTGACGGAATTTGGGGAAAAAATAAACACTTTGACCCTATATTTGCTTGAAGAATGCGATTCCTCACAGGGACCCATCATTTTGATTCACGACTGAATAGTTCTTAATCATGTGCATACAAATCTACTGATGTAAAAAATGTGCCTAATAATTAAGAAAAACAACAGTATAGGTCAAGTATTTTTCTTTGTTTACACGCTAACTTACACCGCAGCTCTCTGAATCGCTTTCGTTCAAACCACTGACGACTCAAAGTGTAGGGCGGGACGGGGCGGTTCCTTCACTTTTGCAGTCCAATCAAATGCGCTTTTACACTCAATACTTGAATATGATTTGTTCGTAGAATTTTCAGTCTTTTGAAGGGGGGAAAATTGTCACGCGTTCACAGTAAAAAACAAACAAACAAAACAAACAAACTGTATCTTAATTCCGAAACAGAACAGCGCACTCAATAATGAATGCATGACAGCTATAGCAAAGAGATACCAGAAGGCAAGTCAACAAACACCACCAGAAACACCGCGCAGCGAGGCTCATAGACATGGAATTGGGCTGGCTGCACCAGCAGGCTAACACATATTTTAGATATATGCTCATATTACCGAACCTGATTATATTTTTTCTTATAGTAGGCTATTTCAACTATTTCTACAGAAGTCTGTAAACTTTTTAGAACAAGAAACAATAATACATATTTCTTTAACATTTTATTTTAGAAATCAATATATTGGATAAGTTAACCTTCAGTACGTTTCCGGACCGTTTCCCCTTAAACGTGTTTGGATTTATCTACTTTTGTAAAACATTTTCTAAAAACGGACACTTCTTGTTCATAAAAAAACAAAACAAATGCTGTTAAAATGCTTTTATTTTGAGAGCTTTCCCAGTAAAGGTGCAGTTAATTTGCAAAATGTTAGCCATTTCGTTCGATTTTGGTATCCAAAGATTGGTCACTCCAGCTGACCTTCAGTAACAAGTAGACATCAGAGGATTTCATATTTTCCAGCTGTTAGATGGCAAAAACAAAAATATATCTGCTCTTTTGGTTTCCTGAGATTTGAACATGGAATGCAATCATCAAAATTAACATTATACAATAAATTAAACAATATAAAAATCCACACTGAACACAAACAAACAAACAAGTACTGGCAAGTTTAAATGGGAAGTGTTAAATTCTGCAAGAGCTTGTAGCTATTATAACATCTACAGTATGTAGTTTTGTATTAATTATTTCACTTTACCAGAATAGTTAAACAGAAATGCCCCATAGGGTTTTAGTGACCAGTAATGAATACATACTGACCTTCCTTCTTTAATGAAAGCACATTACAGGAGCCTTATGGATAAGTGTTGATCTGTGGAGCATCATGTTAATCATTTAGAGAAAAAAAAGCAATTTACAAACAAATACTCCCCAAAATGTTCACATTCATTGTTTAGATGTCCTGTTGTCAAACCTGTTTTCAAATGTGCTGTTTGACAGCCTGGTTTATCACATCTATTTATCTTCAAAAATGTCATTTGCTTCAATATTATGGCCTTGTTTACTTTGTTTTAGATCATGATGATTCTGTCCAGAACATTTACCACTGGCAGACGGTTATGGTGTAATGGACTCTTTCCTAATAGTTCTGCAATATTCACTGCTTATCAACTGGATAACATTGCATTGCTGCTTTAATTTCATTTCAAGATGAACTATAATTTCTTCTTAGCACATTATGTAATTAATGGAAACTCAACGGCCAATTGTATGC
This sequence comes from Danio albolineatus, assembly GCA_903798035.1. Classification (NCBI taxonomy): domain Eukaryota; kingdom Metazoa; phylum Chordata; class Actinopteri; order Cypriniformes; family Danionidae; genus Danio; species Danio albolineatus. The sequence goes on along the minus strand of CAIGQQ010026964.1, from coordinate 12,783,962 downwards.
AATGACAGACCAGGGGAAAAAAAAAGAGAGAAAACTTTAACATCCACTCAATCGTGTGCTGCATCTTGCAGACATTCATTGTACAACACCTTTCATTTTTAATATAAAAAAGGTCTTAGCACTGATCTTCTGGCACAGTATCGTAGCAGGTTTCTGGAACCAGAGGAGGAGTAAAGTGAGTAACGATGAACTGATCGCATCTGACTGGTGATTACAGCTTCATTGTCTAGGTTTAAACCTTGGCACTTTGAATGTTTGGCACTTTGCTATGATCCTAACTTGCCTCCATTGTGTGGTCTAGATTATGAGTCTGTATGAAAGCATGGGCTGATGCGAGTCCAAGGTCACTCAGCTTCCAGGCCTAAAAATTAGCCTTCCACAGCATCTCAATCTGCTGTAGCACAATTAGTTTATCTCTTCAGTTTGACAATCCAGCAACATCCCTGTACTGTAATTTCAGTTGGAAGATGACCATGACCAACTGCTCAATTTCATAAACATGTAACCGTCAATTCCTTAAATAACTACTCTGACCCTTCGGTGCTCCTCATGAGAGTGACTTGAAGGGCCGTCCCGTTAAAAACACAGGGATTACTATTACACACCCAGTTTTGACCTGGGAATGTTGACTCTGCCTCCTCGTCGGATGTAGACACCAAGCTTATGAGATATCTGCCATGTTAAACCCACGGCTATTACTCAGGGCTGAACCAGCCATATATTGGCGTCTTCTTGCCCAATGTCATCTTCCTCCTCCTCTTCCTCCTCCTCTTCCAAAGGCTCATGGGTCCTGAGGGCAAGTTCACGGAGGAAGTCAGGTTCATGAGCAGAGTTCTGGGATGAGGACTTGAGGCCAATCTTCTTCTTGGTGAGATGGAACTGGTCACGAATAAAGTTATAAAAGTCATACTCGTACTTCATCCTTTGGTAAAGTACCTGCAGAGCCTCTATAGTGGGCATGTGCTTCTTCACTGTTCCTGTAAGGTTCCCCATCTTCCAGAATGCTGCAGAAAATGCAGAATTACACAACTATGAGTCGAAGACAAAGCAACAATGTTGGAAATACTTTAGTTTAAGTATCAATTCTCACTGTTAATTAATGACTATTATTAGTAACCTGTCCATTATTAAATCATTGTTTATTAGTACTTATAAAGTACACATTCTGCATGATGTTATTCTACATCCCTAATACTACCCTATACTGAAACCCATCTACTATTTTATGGCCCGTTTCCACTGAGGGGTACGGTACGGTACGGTACGGTACGCTTTTAAGGCCGTTTCCACTGTCTAAAAGCGTACCGAACTTAACCGTACCATACCCCTTTTTGGTCACCCTTTCGAAAGGGTACCAAACCCAGAAAGGGTGCCGTAAGGCGGAGCTAGACGCGCAGCTGAACGCCATTGGTTTACAGAGATACGTCATTTGCTCACGCAACAAGCAGAATGAACAAGCAGAATGAAAACAAAGGACCCGCCATGTTTAATACACAGCCGAGAGACAATGCTCCGAAATAATATCAGCATATAATAACGAGCCATGGTCGACCCGAGCTCAAACAAACTTTGTCGTCGTCTTGAACAGCCACCATGCCGAGAGAAGAGCAGATTCTTATGGGTTACGAGCCCATAAGGGCGAGCGCGTGAGGTTTCGCTTCTCTCTTGTGCTCTCGTGCGCGTCAATGTTTGAAATAACAAAGTTCCTTACCTGGACTATTATAAACTGGGAATGACGGAGTTACTCTCTAACGAGAGAATAATGACGGAGAGGCTACATGTACTGGTGAAGATTAAAGATAAAGATGAGAGGTTTGCACAGACGGGGCTCTATTTCGTATTGTTTTTGAACCTAAATGAGGCATAAATGTCTGCTGTGTCTAGTTTTTCTGTAATTTGGTAACATCGGAGTCTGTGTGGGGCTGTATGTGTTCATATATGCTGCATTTATTTATTTATTTGATATAATCGCGGACCGTAGGCTATTTCGCATCATTGATCTGCAGTTATAATCAGATCATGTTCAGTCAGTAATGACATTTTTACACCAGTGTTTATGTGTATAATAAAAAATCTGTTTTGTGAGAAGTGCTTCTCGTATGATTTGTGAACGACCCATAAAGCTTTACTGTAGACATTTCCTCGAGCGAAAATGACGTCGACAAACTTTCTGTCGTACACCACGCCCACCAAAAGAGTACCCTTTTGCAGTGGAAACGCAAGCCTGATAAAGGTGACCCGTACCGTACTGTACCACTCAGTGGAAACGGGCCATTAGTACCTATTAATAAGAAGCAAATTAGGAGTTTATTGAGCTAAAAGTCATAGTTATAAACCCTTTTTACAATGACGTCACTTCACTTCCCCCTGTTGGCGATGCAGTGTATCTGTTCTGGATTACCTTTGAATGAATGGGATACTTCTCGGGAAAATTTACAACTGAAAATATTAACATTGCACGTTGTGATTTAAGTCTATTAAAGTATTGGACACGTGTCCAAATGTTTCTCTTTCAATACTGAACTGCTTTCTGAGTTTGAAAATGATTGTTTAAGTTATTAAGAATAAGTTTTTGTTTATGAAGAAAATTATATGTTTGCAAACTTTTTACTTATGAATTGAGTTTATTTCCTCAATAATAGGAAATATTTCCTTTTTTACTTTGATGCTGCTATAAATATAAATGTATATTATTAGTTATGTGAATGTTACAGCATGAGTAAAACTCTTTATTAAATGTTCTCATACTATCTGGTAAATCAGTTTCATCAGTTCATTCAAAAAGAGAAACTAAAATCATTATTAGATCAGTAAATAATAAATGAGACCATTAGACAGTGTCCTGCCGACACCTACTGGGCAGTTTTAATTTAATATCTGTATACCTTTTACCCTAATTAATAATAAGTTACAATTTCCTAATCTAATAATACTGCATTTTAATCTTATAATCAAAATGCAGTCTTCTTATTGTTAGAAAACAGCCGAACCATCTAACCATATCTGTAGTAAATAATATAACTAGAGTATATACAGCTGACTGGGTGAATACTCTATGGGGAGTTCAGTGTATAGGAGGAAGTAAGATACACTGCGTGGATTGAAACCGAACACTGTGTGACGTCATGTGAAAAGGATCTATTAGTTTTGTTAATAGTGAGAATTGCATCTTAAAATTAAACGTGACTTGAGACTGTAGCTCTTGCATCAGTTATCATTGGTTTAAAGATTAAAGTTGAGTTTAGGGTTTAGAACTAATAATAATAATGCCAAATAATACGCAAATGCCACAAACACTTCTAAAAATACATAGTTCAAAGAGGTCAGCTGCAAAAGTAACTCTCCATGCCTTCTCACAGTGTGTCTTCAGTTAATCCTGACTGTTGTTTTTAACACTAAAAGGGATTGGTGCTTTTGTGTAAGTAAATTAGGGCATTATTTTTCAGAATTATAAAAAATATATATATATTTGTGTTTTTTTTCCATTTCCATTTTATTTTTATTTCATCTACCCTAAAATTTAGGAAAATATAGGAATTTACATATATTCCTTTGATTTCTCACGTTCATTCACAGAAACTGAATAAAGCACACCTGGACTCTTGTAGATGGTTAGGACATCACTAAAGTAGTGAGGTAGAAGTCTCTCCAGCAAGAGTAATACGTCCTCCAGCTCTTCCAGAATCCCCACAAGTAGAAAGTTCTCTATAACATTTTGTTTGGCCCTCTCCACTGCCCACATACCCGGCTCCCTATATCAGACAAGATAATGGACAAATATTTGATGTAGAATCCAAATGTTTTAGCTTGTTAACTGAAGATACTGTTTGTGAAAATAGCACATGAGATTATAGGGATAGTGGAAAAATTTATGTTTGTCGGTTATCTCATTTTTTCTCATTCCAAACATAAATATGTACATATATACAGTAATGCCCAAAAATGATTTCAGACACACATATTTTGCTTTTTATTTAAATGTACACTTAATATATAGAAATATGTATATGTAATATCTAAGCACACTGCAGAAAAGCAGAGGAGAACATCTGTTAATCATAATAATAATAATAATAAAATTAATAGTATTTAAACTGTAGTCACTGTGACTGTCATCACAAGAAGTGTTTGCTTTTGGATTGCAGTACCTGCACTGAGGGTGTTGTCCACAAAAGTATGGAACGATGTAGAAGAGACGAGGGTTTGAGCACTCCGGGTAGTTCTCCATGATACACACGTTAATGTCCTGCAGTGAAGAAATAGAAAAATGAGTCAGACAGACAAAGATACAGCCAAAAACTACGCAAAGCACAAAAAAGTGCTTATAAATCACTGACACTGGATTGGGAGATCCATCCAAAGTACCGCCGAGCTGCTCTATTGAACACAAGGGGGCGCCACTTACATAAGCAAAGTCAAAAGATGTGTTCTATTCTGAAGGACTCATTCCTATACCCTATGAAGGATTCACTTTACACGGTGAGTTTTGAAAAAGCATAACATGAAGGGAACCATAAAGGTGCAAAGATTCTTTCACAGAAATGAAAAGCTTCCATTACTTGCTCCGGCATCTACCCCTCAAAGTGGCCTTTGGAGGAGGATTCATCAATTTGAAATGCAGAAATAGTATGGCGGCACTGATGGTTATATTTAATAAACACTGCTTAAACACAAACAGTCACTAATCAGGACCCAATTAACAAAAGCAACAATGTTTTATCAGTTTATTTGATCAGTTACACAACACTGGGGAACCTTAGATGGGAAAACTTGGCAGTTAACCCCCTTACACACACTTATTCAAAACACACAACTACAAAACACACTGCATTCTACATTGCATACTACTCGAGTATTGCTATTAGAAGAGTACTATTAGAAAAGTTACTATTAGAAAATATTTCTATATGGTAGGATTGTGGGTAATATGAATGAAATTCAGACATACTACATCTGCAATTCGGACAGTATCGTACCTACTTTCACTCCCATTCATAAATTCTCTCACAGGGCCTCATAGGATTATCAAGTGTCCTCATTGGATGCTCACTTCAGGATGTTGCTGGAAGTAATGTTATGTAATGTGTATGGCCATACACCCAAAGCGCTTCACAATTATGAGGGGGGTCTCTCTACATCACCACCAAGTAGGTCCTCTGAGTACTTCTTGCTAACTGTTTATCCAAGGCTCATTAAAGAAATGCGTACTTCAGTCTACATTTTTGAGGAAAATGTAAAATACATTGCTCCAGGTATGTTTCGTTGTACGTTTCAGATGACACATCTACTAGAGAACTGTACAAAATCCTTCATTCATTTATAATTTATCCCTGTGAATATTAGTGTGAAAGGAACAAAAAGTTGTTAGTGACATACTACAGTATGTCATAGCATTCCGTTTAAACTGTAGTCAAATGTGTGATTTTTGTACTTTCACAAAAACATAGGCTGCGTCACATATTTCCAATGAGTTTTTCGAATTTCTGAACTCATACATACAGTACTACACAGCACAGGTACTATTTTTTTACATACTATATCATATTGACTTATGATATTTTCAGACAGACTTGCAGTGTTTTATTGCCATCTTTCTCCCGAGCAAAAAAAAGAAATAAATAAAAGAAAAAAACAATTCAACCTTGTGTAAATATCAGTCCTACAGTACATGCAAACAAGTAAACAAAGAGGGAAAAGATTACTCAGAAAAACTGAGATGAAAGGACAATTGTGGAAGTAGTACAATATGCCTTTAAAAACCTAATGTGACACTACAAGGTAACAGAGAACTTATTTCACGCTGACTGCTAGATTGTCAAGATGACATTTGTTAGAAACGAGGGCAGTTTGTCAAGTTAACAGCCTGGTCTCTAACTGGTGCACAAGAGAGGTTAAGTAAAGAGCACACAGCCACGAGGCTCCAGACTGCAGGCTCTCCTCCTCTTTCATGAGCCCCAGGTGGGGCTTTAGAGCTGCTGGGAATCACATGCCAGCTGTGGGTCTAGAAGAGAAGGGCCCTCATGCTGGCAGGTAGAAAAACATACTCAGAGTTGTGTCAGCATTAATCTTTCACAGCAGAATGGCCTTTACACGTGCCAAGTATGAGCAGATACGTATTTCCCTTATTTCCCTACCTTTCATTAAACTTTAATTCAGGAAATGAAAAGGTCTCTTAAAGTTGAAACATGTCTGCTGCTTTGCAATACATCATTTTCAGTCTAAAAGATTTTAGATATTTACTTTGGACTACCGTCTTCATATCTTGACCATTGATAGCATCAATGTTTTTCAATTATAAGACTGTTTCGGTTATTAATATTTCTGATGGTTTCTTCAGTTTTGATCAGCCTTTTGAGACTGAAAATGGTAGACGATTCATATACTTATGGCAGACTAGATCATTTTAGAATCTGGCAATTTTTTTAAGCTGTGTTTTTAGAGTTTGTCTAATTTGAATCAACTTGCAATTTCAGTCAACTCCCAAATGATGTTCCTTCACTTTCCAAAATACTCTTTTTACTTTTCTTATTACTGTACATCAAAATGTGAACTTAGATCAGGAGTTTTCAATCATCCACAGCAGCCACAGGACAACAACGCCAGTGCGCTTACCATACATCATCTACAGATGGAGAGGAGAGAGAGAGACAATTCAGTGAATGGAAGATGATTGGGAGGCCACAATGGGTAAGGGCTAATAGAGGAAATTTGGCCAGAACACCAGGGTTACACCCCTACTCTTTATGAGAAGTGCCATGGAATGTTTAATGACCACAGAGAGTCAGTATCACATCTCATCCAAAAGACGTTGCTTAGTTAAAGCATCGTGTCCTCATTACTATACTGGGGCATTAGGACTTACACAGACAGTACAGTACATGCACTTATAGTAAATATGCTCTAATAACAGTAAATGTGTCTAGACCAGAGATGCCCAATGTAGGGCCCATGGTAACCTTTGATTTGGCCTGCCATCCCATCTGAAAAGAGAGGGAGAACAATTGGGAAGTGGTTGGGGCAAACGCCTTTGACAGTGGTCGAAATTTCAAATTTAACGTAACTTTTGGTTTCTTTGTTTTATTGCTGAGCTGCAAAAAAGCCAACTAAAATTAAATTATTTAATTAAAATTAAAAATTAATAATATAATTAAAAATTATAGATAAAATAAAATTTAATTAAATACTGTAAATGATATTTTTAAAAATGTAAATACTGTCAGCAAACTACACAAGACATCTGTGAGCAAATCAAAGCTTGACTAGTGTATTCAGCATTAAACTTGTGTTATAAATGGGATTGCATATATTTTACTGTAATAAGTTCATTATAAAATGGTAAAAAAAAATTAAAATGATACTGTATTAGTTTGGGTACCCCTGGTCTAGACATTTGAGGTGTAATTGAAAATAAAATTTAAAGTGAGGCTACATTCACACTGCGAGGCTGTGTTCAAATCAAAAATTTTTTTTAGATCAGATTTTTTTGCATAGCTGTTTTGCACAGATCACGATCCTAAATTGACCCGCATGCACAAAAGTACAGTTACGGACAGCATAAAATGTCTAATTATGCGCACAATGTGTATAATGTATGAAGTAAGCACGTTGTCAGATTATGATAAACTGTAAAGGGTTGTTCTGCTACTACTAATGTGCATTTCGCCATTTAAAACATACAATATGTCACTTGTGATTGAAAACATTTGTGATTTATGACAGCTGCAGTGCGCGTCTTTCTGACCACCGGTGTAGTGAACTCATCAAGGGTTAATGAGCAGCTTAATGAGTTGGTTTATCTCTGTTTGCAGAGTTATTTCATTTTACATGCACATGCATAAGGGGGTTTGGGTACTTTCCCCCTTAAAATGAAAGTACCCTCCTTTGACAACTGATCCCCTATCCGCAACATCCCCCGACGCTCTTCAGCTTCGCGAACAACCAGCGCCCCAATCAGCAACAAGCACCAGCCTTCAAAATCTATTTCAAAATTAAGGACCAACTTTCTGTGGTAAAGTAATTGCTTTCCACTGCTGCTGAGGAGTAGATAATGTTTGCAGCACAGAATGATGACGCATGTCACTCAAAGAATATGTAAAAGTCACAAGAAGTCCAACATAACCATTCATACTGCAGTCGCATAGCAAAACACCAGAACTGTGTTTCATAATAAATATGAAAGTGGCCAAATCTGAATTAAAAAGATTCCATGCGGTTTGGGCTGTTCACACTCAAGACAAAAACAGATCTGAGTCACATGTGGGCAAAAAAAATCAGATTTGGGCCACATTTGTCGCAGCGTGAACATAACCTGAGTGGCCTTACATCAGCTTTAAAACAACAATTAGAATATAAATCGCAGACGATAAATATCTACATCCAACTTCAACTTTTTCCCCCTATCCTTACTTTTACCTTTACATGTAAATTGTGAACTAGAGAGAAAAAGAGCAGGCTGCTCTCTGTTTAACTCACTTTCTCTGTTCTCTGAACGTGTTCATTTGTTGACAATATCAAGCTGATGCACTGGCGACTCCTTCAAAGCAGCGGAGCTCCAGGAGGGCCAGATCCTTTAACAATACTCACTCTGTGTGTTTCTGAAAAGAGTCTAAAAGCCAAGAGCGCATCAATGTCCTTTCATCCGCATCTCCAGTCCGGCCCAACGGAGACACACACACAACACTGATGGACATGAGCTTTGAACACACAAATGCTATTGCTGCAAGACAAACAGGTTAGGTTCCACTTGGGCTTCCGCTGACTTTTTGGAGTATAAAAAGAGAAAGCATTAAAGTACAGAAAGCCAGATGGCCAAAAGGGCAAATGTTTCCAGAGAACAAAATAAACCGAAATGTCACCCTCTAAAAGATCAGCATTTACGCAGAAACTTCCAGAACAACCTACTCAATCCCTGAAGAGATAATAACAGCTTAAAGCTGAGCCAATCGTCTAAAACTAATAATTAAAAACAAGTCCAAAGAGGAGGAAGACGCTGTTTAATGGAGAGCAGAAAATATAGAAAGAAAGCCTGCTACACTATATGAAATCACATATAAAGTTGCAGCAAAAGGCTACAGTGTGCTTCTGGCAAACGTCCCGATCAGTAAAACAGGGCAATCTTTCGAGCACTGTCTCTTTCTCTCACTAAGAGGAGCTACTTCAGCTCAGGTGACACGATTATTTGGCCTTGTGTTCTTGATTCAGTCCCAAGGTGGCCATTTCACTAAAGCACCTGGGAACACAGCCATCACAATTTACCCCAACTACCTCCAGATGGACGTCACCGAGCAAAACACTCTTTGCCTCACGCAAAAGTAAACATTTTGCCATCTAGAAAGCTCTACAAAAAGTGAAGGCACAAAATAAATAAAAAAATATTTACTGCATATACAACATTCAGCTGAATTATCTGAGCTAAGCAAAGAGGAGATGATTTTAGATGATATGAGAACAGGTCTGTATGCTAGAGAGAAGCTGAAAAAGTTTCACTAGGAGAGGCAATTTCCTGCCGGTGAACACACAAACACATGCATGCACATTTGCACACACTCCAGAGTTAAGTTTTTTGCCTTTATATGACAGGACAGTAGAATGACAGGAAGTAAAGTGGGAAAGGGAGGGGAGGATGTGATCTGGAAAGGTCCATGAACTGGGACTCTAAGGTCCAATCTCAAATCTACCCCTTAGCCCTCGCTTTGCGCATTCATGTGAAGGGGTAGGGGTGTCTAAATTCTCTTTAACTTGAAGACGTAGGCCTAAAGAGAAGGGTTAGATAGCCCTTTAAACTGAAATTTATCAGGACCACACTCGAAACCAATTTCACAGAATACAGCAGCATGGCTGCACACGCAAGTCAGGAGATGCACAAATGAGTATTTTTTGTCATTATTACGCATTTTCATAACAAACAAGCAAATGTTTTGGACAGTGTTCGTGTTTTATGGTCAAACTTTAAATAAAGGTAAAGAACCCCTTTTTTTGTGTGTGTATACATAGGTGAATATGGCCAGGGTGTAAACAGTCACGATCTTATAGTCGCATTATATCGTTATGATAACATGATATATGCCTTCAGTGATTTTCTGAAGATAAATGCCAAAATATAACACAACTAGAATAACTACAGCAGTCGCGATCGTCCATCTCGTATGAAGTAAGTGGTCACGATGACATATGAAAGTATTTTTATAAATATTTTACTCTCAGAAATAAAGGTCCAAAAACAGTCATAGGTGATTCCTCTTCAAAAATTCCTTTAAAATGCATTTAAGCAAACAATACAACAAACAAATAAATAAATAGACCAATAAATTAAATTCGAAAGATGTTTTGTTTTCATATTTTTTAAGTATCAGGTTTAAATCAAATCTAAAATAACTCAAGTTAAAATTAGGAATGCACGATATTTATTGATCAGAAAAGTTATCAAGCGATATGAGTATAAAATTACATCATTTTTAATGAAAAAAAACAACAACAAATAAAATCTGATAACAATATCCAATAAACTGAGCTTGCTGGTAAATCAATAAATAAGCCTTGCATATTACAGCAGGAATTAGCAGCCGCCTGACAAAAGCAATGCATTATGATCATGAAATGTTTGTTCATGAAGGCATGTGTCTGTGTTGGTGTAGGGAATTCCACAGTATGTCACAGATTATAATAATTAAACTAAATCAGGCAAGATCAAAAATGAAACTTAAACTGCATATCATCTGAAGTCTCATTCCTTGCTAGTACTGACACATAAATCCAGCAAACAGATGTGTTTAGTGTGAGACAGATCAAAAGCTGCAGTAATGCTTAACTGTAGAGAGAGAGTGAGAGAGTGTTATTTAGACCTAAACAGAGATTATACCACAGCAGCATATCTGAGTGCAGTAAAGGACAGTAAATTAAGAACAACAATGACCAAATACAGACTGAGTGCTCACAGTCTGACTGTAGAGACGGGCCGATACAGGCAGAACTGGCAACCTAGAGAAAGCCGCATCTGCCCACACTGTGCCCTGGCAGAGGTGGAGACGGAGGAACATTTCCTCACCCGCTGCACAAACTATGAGCACATCCGAGAATCATTCTACCCCAAACTACTGAGCATTTACCCACAATTCACAGAGCTAGACAATAAAACACAGCTTCAATATTTACTGGGGGAAAAAACTGACTGTATCCTTCTAGCGGCACAATACATTAATGCCTGTCACAAAAAGAGAGAAGAGACCAATAAAAACATCAGTTATGCGCTTGCAAACACACATCTAAATGATTATAATTGAATCATTGTAAATATCCTGATTATTACTGTTTTATTTTTTTATTACTGTTTTATTCTACAATGTTGATTGTTAAATGTACAGTGTTTTCTGATCTATTACTATTTTTATTGATATAAATGAATAATATGATATATATGAATGATATAATATATTGAACAATAATCTGATATATTAAATAATATGATATATTGAATAATAATATGATATATTGAATAATAATATGATACATATATATGAATGATATGACATATTATATAATAATATGATATACTGAATAACAATGATATATTGGATAATAATATGTGTATATATCTTTATTTTTTTTATTATTATTATTATTATTTTTTTACTTCTACTATTTACTGTGTTTACTGTGTTTTTTTTTTTGTTTTTTTTTTACATATGTATGTTCTTTTATTTTTATGTAAACTTTAAAACTGCTTTGGCAATACATTTGTAATAATTGTCATGCCAATAAAGCAACTATTGAATTGAATTGAATTGAATTGAGTGAGAGAGAGAGAGAGAGAGAGAGAGAGAGAGAGAGAGAGAGAGAGAG
>CAIGQQ010026964.1:12751253-12772114 GCA_903798035.1 Danio albolineatus | reverse complement strand
AGAGAGAGAGAGAGAGAGAGAGAGAGAGAGAGAGAGAGAGAGAGAGAATTTGAATTTGAAAAATACATTTTATTACAATCAAAAACAAAATAAATACATTATTTTCAGGTCCAGGTTCTTATACCACCATACATACAGAAACATACTAAAAAACATTTACAAACACAATTGAACCCTATTTCCTTACATTTACATTATTTAAAAAAATACTCCATTACTGCAAAAAAGGTGCAAAAAGTAACTTCTCTTCATATATTGAGCATAAAACATTTCTACAACACCATTTAAATTCAAAGGACGAGAAATCATTTATAGCTTTGAAGAAATTGAAATCTGTGATTACTCTTGACTTAATCAGATTGATAAAAACCATTAGTACATCTTGACTAGACACACCTTCAATCTTATTTTTTCTACTCACATAAATTGCCATTTTTGATTGACCCAAAATGAAATTAAACAATTGACACTCCGAAGCTCTTCTCCTAACATATTTAAACCCATAAATAAACATTTGCATTGAAAAAACCTCATTAAAAGATTGAAATAAATCAACCAACACATCAAATAAAGGTCTTAATCTATAACACTTCATAAAAGCATGGAAAATTGTTTCTCTTTCGATACAAAAAGGACAATCAGGACTAATCTCAGGATTTATCACAGAGATAAAAGCATTTACAGCGATCACACCATGTAAAATTCTCCATTGAATATCACCCCCTCTCTTAGGTAACGGTGGCTCATATAGTGCTCTCCAATGTGGCCTACAATCCATACTAAGTCCAAGAACACTGCGCCATGTTGAATCACTTTTCTTATTTAAAACCTTTCTATTAAAAACTTTAACACAGCTTTTATACACTTCTTTTACATTAAAAACATCATCGCTAAAACATATCTCCTTCTTTTCTAAGAAAGCACCTTCACAGTTATCTAACTTTGGGGACAAAGTTAGATTATAAAAAGGGTCATCTACATTGGGTTTTATGAGGCCTTGACAGAAATCTTCAAGAATTTTTAATTCTCCTGATGTTAAAACTGATCGCCATTTTATTATCATTTGGCGAACCAGCCTGATAGATTTAAAACCCAATCTTGCAGTTGTCTCTTCAATGTTTTCAAAGTTTGGTCCAGCAATGTTAATTAAATGTCCGAGTGTTGTACATCCTGTTTTGATTAATTTGTCATTGTTTGCAGGAAAAAAGCCATTTGCCACTCCATCAAAACGAGTCCCATAAATTAACGGTTCTTGAAGTAACCAGTGAAGCGACTCTGAATTCGGTCCAACAGAAATATCAAATAAGTTCCAAACTTTATAAGACCCTGTCCTCCTTCATCTTTTGATAAAAATAACACACTTTGTGAAACCCAGTGTAAACCTTCCCAGAAAAAGTCTATTATTACTTTTTGAATATCCGAAAGTAAACGTACAGGAGGATCAAGACATGCCATACGGTGCCACAAGGAGGAGGCAACAAGGTTGTTTATAATTAAAGTATGTCCCCTATACGACATCTTTGGCACCAACCACTTCCATTTATTTAGTCTTCCTTTTACTTTTTCAAGGACATTATCCCAATTTTTCTCTACAATAGATTCATCTCCAAGAAATACACCAAGGTATTTAAAACCTCCTTTTGACCAAACTAAACCATTTGGGAGTTTTGGTACACTCTGTCTCCAACGGCCGGCCAATATAGCTTCACTTTTGGCCCAATTTACTTCAGCTGATGATATTTCTTTAAAATCTTCCAAAATATTTACTACAGTGTCTATATCTTTTTGATCACTAACTAGGACTACCACATCGTCAGCATATGCAGACAGATGAACATTTTTTCCAGAAAAAGGTAAAACTAATCCTTTAATATTTTCTCTCACTTTATACAAGAAAGGTTCAATTGCAACAGCGTACAACATGCCTGATAATGGGCAACCCTGTCTTACACCTCTTTTTACTTTAAAAGGAGCACATAAGCCACCGTTAACTTTAATAACACTTTCAATATCATTATACAAAACCTTAATTTCTTCCACAAAATCTTTTGTAAAACCAAAAGCTTCTAGAGTGTTTACAAGATATTGGTGTTCCACCCTATCAAAAGCCTTTTCCTGATCTAAAGATATTATACCTACATCAAGCTTTGTTTTTAACAATGTCAAAAATATCCCTCATAAATGATATATTATTAAAAACAGACCTATCAGGTATACAATATGTCTGGTCAGGGTGAATCACTTCTTCAATAACTCCTACAAGTCTATTAGCAATAGCTTTTGAGAGAATTTTGTAGTCACTGCACAATACTGACACTGGTCTCCAGCATTTTATGTCTGTAAGGTCTCCTTTTTTTGGTAATAGAGTGAGAATCGCCCTGCGAGAACTTAAAGGCAAAGTCCCTTTTTCAAAACTGTCATTTAAAACCTCTAGTAGGTCTTCCCCCAACACAAGCCAAAAAGCTTTAAAAAACTCAACTGGGAGTCCATCTATACCTGGGGCTTTACCATGCTGCATACTCTGTAGTGCTTTCTCCAACTCATCTAGTCGTAAAATACCACTTAAAGCTTGATTTGATTTAACAGAAATTTGAGGTAAATTTTCAAAAAAAGACAAATTTGAATTTTGCTCCATTTTGAGTTTGCTTCTATACAAGTCTTTGTAAAACGTAACAATTCTCTTACGAATTTCATTTTCTTTAGTCAGTATGTTTCCTGACTCAGCCCTCAATGAATGAAAAAAATTTTTTTGGCCATTTTTTTTCTCAAGGCCAAAAAAGAATTTTGAAGGAACATCCATTTGATCAACACTTTGAAAGCGTGACCTAACCCAGGCCCCATTAGCTTTCATCTCCAATAAATCGATTAATTTAGTCTTTTCCTCAGAATTTTTTAAAATAAAAGTCCAATGCCCTGTGGAATCTAGAAGTTCCTCCAATTTTATGATTTCCATCTCTTTTATATTTAATAACCTATCGATATTCTTGGTCACATTTATTGTATATTGTTGGCTAAACTGTTTAATTTGGGCCTTTCCATAGTCCCACCACTGCTGTAATGAGCTATATGTTTTTTTTGTATTCTTAAAATCTTTCCAGAAAAAATCAAAAGCGTCTTTAAAAATTTTATCACTCAGAAGAGCAGTGTTAAAATGCCAATATGCACTCCTCGACTTTAAAGAGTTCACAAACAACGAACACTGAAGCATACAATGATCAGAAAAAGATACTGGAATAATACTACAACTTCTAAAAACATTAACCTGATGCTTAAAACTATATATTCTTTCTAATCTTGCCGATGACACTAAATTATCACGAATATGAGTCCATGTATACACTCTAAAAAAAAAAGGTGCTAAATAGCACCAAAACTGGTTCTTTGGTCGTAACGAGGGGGGAACCTTTTTTGGTGCTATACAGCACCTTAAAAAAATAGGTGCTATATAGTACTTTTGTCAAATGGTGCTATATAGCACCTATATTTTAAGGTGCTCATAATGTTACTTTACCCTTTCCGTAAATAAAACCGGCATAATAGTTATGAGAATTAGCTACAAGAACAAGTGCTTACCAGTAGTAATGGTGCTATATAGCACTTTAAACACCCCAAAGAACCACTGAAAAACCTTTATGGTGCTTTAAATGTTCTTTACACAGTAAAAGTGCTATATAGCACCCTGACCACCTTAAAGAACCACTGAAGAACCTTCATGGTGCTTTAAAGGTTCTTTACACAGTAAAAGTGCTAAATAGCACCTCAAATATCGCAAAGAACTTCTGAAGAACCACTGAAGAACCTTTTTTTTTAGAGTGTATTGTTTATTTCTCCGATTAAAATTTCTCCAAATATCAGTAAGTTCATGCGTTTCAATAAGCTGAGTGAGCCTCTTACGTGACAACATGTGAGGTTCTACATGATTTCTGTCAATCTCTTGTTCGGTGCAATTAAAATCTCCTCCAAGTATTAAATAATCATCATTAATGCATTTTTTCAAAGCAGAACATAAGATATCTAAAAACCCTATTCTTTCTTTTGTAGCAGTTGGAGCATACACACAAATAAACACAAAAACTTTATTTTCAATAACAGCTCTAATCTTTAAAATTCTCCCCTTTAAAATCTCTTCAACTTCAGATGAAACTGGAGTGAAACTTTTAGAAAAAAGAACAGCGACTCCTGCGCTAAGTGAATTATTGTGACTCAAAAAAGAGAGCCCATTCCATTCCATGTCCCACAGCGCTATGTGTCTCTTGTAGTAGAGCAACATCAATATTCTTTTGTTTAATCAATTAAAAAATTGCTGCATGTTTCTTTGCATCCCGTGCACCATTGACATTTATAGATGCAATATTGATGTTGCTCATGCTTGCTATAATAAAGGGCAAAAATATAACCCATACAAGCATAGATACACGGATCATGGATATCAATACTTTAAACTTCATCATTATTTCTTAAATCATTGCAAATTCTTCTTACAAATTTGGTCAACCGAAAAACTTCTCTGTCTGTAAAACACCCGTTACTCATGAAACGCCGAGAGTTCTCCACAAATAACTGAGTATTAGGGAAAAAATGTTCAACCTTTACATTCCTTTTGTTTTTTGTCACTTTGAGAAAATGCCTAATATCTTGTGCATCATAGCCTTCAATTTGATACTCAGTTTGAGAGAGAACACTACTATTATCAGAGGAATCCTCATCACTTTCCTCTTCTTTTGCCACCTCGTTCATCTCTACTCTTTTTACCCCTTTCGAAGCACAATCAGTTTTCTTCTTTCTTTTTAAAGGCACTTTAAATGACTGTGTCTGTGAATCTGATTCTTCTATAGGAGTTGTGTTATGAACTACATCAGTTGCAGTTTTATCACCTTCAACACTAAACCGCATCTCACTTTCTTCCATATCCAGATTTTCACTTTGTTGAAAATTCACCACTTTCTCCGATACAACATCATTCACAATTAACCCATCAGGCAATTTTCCCTCAACATCTCTGTTAACAGTTGTTTTAGCCTCAGGTAAAACTGTTTCCACGTTTCCTACACCTTTCTCCGCCTGTTGCCTGACTGCTTCATTTTTCTGAACAGTTTCACGTTTATCAGGGCATGCACACGCCAAATGACCTGTTCTGTCACAGTGAAAACACCTCATTTTATCTGTTGTGGCATAAATTAAGTAATCAAAATCGTCCACTCGAAAATTGAAAGACACATCAAGTTCAGCGTTATCTTTCACTACCATATATGCATATCTCCTAAATGAGACTACATGCTTCAAAAGTGGAGACACGTTCCCAAGCGTTATTTTTTTAATTGGTGAAACCAATTTTCCGTAGCGAGACAACATATTTACCAGAAAGTCATCTTTAACAAACGGTGGTACATTTGATAATGTCACTTTTTTTGACGGCATTGAAAGGGGCAGCACAGAAGTCAACATATCATTTATCACTAAACCACGCTCCACCAATTCATTTGCTTTCTCCACCGTACTCAAAAACAACACTATAGCGCTATTCATTCTGGACGCCGACAAAACACTATCGAAACCCACAACTTCTCCAGCCGCTAAACAGCATTCCTCAATACTAACAGCGGACGCCACTTTCACTCCGTGACGCCGCGTTAGTGACTCAAACACCTCCGAGCCGATGCCTTCCATCCTTCCAAAAGGGAAAGAAAGATAGCGGTGCACCGCCCGCCCAATTAACAGAAAAAATTACTAGCAATATGTTAAGTTATTGAAGATAGAGGGGAAAGTTTGAAAAAAAAACACACACACACCTCAACAGCCGCTCATTAACTAAGATACTTTTAGCGAGCAACAAAACTGCAACTGTGATATTGCTCATGTTTGTTCTTTCAAGATTACAAACGATAATAACATTTTTGCAAAACACTTACAAAACACTCCAAAATAGCAATTGGAGACAGATTATGAAGTGATAACTTATTTAGAAACCTGTCTATTAGTATCCCTGTTTATCTTCATAGAACCAGATATATTTTGAGGCCAAAAATTCATTTAGAATTGAAAGCTAATAAATTTAATTGTTAGTTTTTACAATTTATGTAATTTTCCCAGTAAATTCAATTAACATAAATTTAATTCTAGCATGATACGTGTAACCGCAGGGAGTCGAGTGACAACGGAGTGAGGATCCTTATGTAGGTTTTATTAAGAATCCAGCTCAGACAGGCAATGATCAAAAACAGGCGCAAATGGGTACAAACAAGGAAGTCTGGCAGAATCGTCAGGTAAGAAAGCAGATGGTAACAGACAGGCTACATGATAAAACACACAGAAACTATACCTTTGTAATGTTACAAGAAGATAACCAAACAAGACTCAGCAATGAGAGTGTCAAAGTAAGCCGTATATATGAGAGTGTAATCAGTACATGAGCAGCTTCAGCTGTGTGAGTCTAATCAAAGGTGGCTTGGAACAGGTGTGTGTTGTGCATGACAGGACTTGTAGTTCGCATGGAGAGAGGATTGTAGTCTGTGTGAATGAATGTTTTCCAGTGATCTATGAGGGTTAGATCGCTGGTGATCGTGACTATATGCTGTTTTTATTTACATAATCAACTGGTATTGTAGAAAATATAATATATATATATATTTTATTTCTCATTAGAGTTATCCTTGATTCTCTTTTAGTATGTTGTTTATGCTTTTCCTAAAGAGATGTTAAATCATTTTCCTTACAGTCACTCTTTACTATATATATTTTTTATATTCTATACTATATTTTGTATGCTCTGCCAAATTATATGTTAGCCGAAACTGGCTTTTGAGGAGATGTATTTTGCATACTAATAAGGCATTTTGCAGAAGGAGCTATCTTGGACAAGAAATATGCTGCAGAAACAATAAAAATAACGTGCGTCTCTCGCTTCTGATTTCCTGTGTAACCATTCATGAAAACATATTGGGGCCTATGGAGGTCTCCAAGCATGTGCATTTACTGGTTCAGTTCTTCTGTGCAGAAATGGGGAACTACAGACGGTGCAGAAAAGCTGACGCCTTCTCCTTTTTCTGTGAATATGAACTGGGTCTTTAGTCCTAAGAAAACACTTGCAGAGCGCCTGGTATGTTCTCTTGGATAGCATTGTATCACCAATAGGACACATTTGTGCGACCCAGAGCCCTAATCGAATTATTAATTTGTATTTAATAAATTACTAATATTTTTTAAATTGATCTCTGCCTCCTGATTTTGTATTAAACACGCATGGCACTTATTCCAACAGGATATATAAAATAGTAAAAACTAATAATGACATTAAATGGTTCATTTGTAATTATTATGTCTACACTTTACTTAAAAATGTTTTTAAAAGTCTCTCATTTTTATTAGTATAAAATACATTGCAGAAACATTGTGAAATATCTTTTAGACTTTTAAATTGGAATGCTGTAAAATGTAATTAATTAATTTAAATATTATTTCTAATTATTATCAATGTTCGGCACACTTAAAAGATGACGGTTGCTGCTTGTTCTAACTACTTATTTAAATAGAGTACATTGTAAAAATAAATGCAGGATTCAACACAATTCATTCATGTTGTCCCAACATAAAGTTAATTGGTTTTAAATTTAGCTGTCCTAATTAAATTTAAAAAATAATGTTGTCCTCCAGAAATCTCAATAATTGTGTTGTTTCAGTTCATTTTTAAATATATAGTTTGAACATAGTTTAAAAAAAAAATAATAATAATTTTTGGAGTATTGAAAACAGAGTATTCATAGATTTATCTCCGAGCGTGAGATGAGTTGACAGAGAAAGTGGCCTGGATTGAATTAACTAGTAACTTGAAAAAGAAAAAAAAGTCTCAGTTAATGTCCTGGATTAATATGTGTCTGGGAAACTGGCCATTTGTGTTTTATGAATAACAGATATGAGCCATAATTCTGTCACAATCCTTATTCGACTGACGTAATTGTCTTGACTTTCAGCGTTCATGTCATTTTTTTCCGTGTACAAATCAGAGGTTTGATGATTTAGCAACACAACTGACTTCTACTGAATAAAAAGCAAGCATGACTAATCAGTTCCTGAATATATTGCTCATGTTGTCTGTGCTCATTTCCAAACATACAGCCAGATTCTCCAAAACACTCATTTTGCAACAGATTCATCCTAAAGAGGAAATGTTATCATCAAATCACATCGCTTGATTTTCTGTACATGCACACAAATCCTGTTTGTTAGGATAGGTAAATTACTAGTCTTATGTAGGTCTGATGCAGCAAGCTAAACTACTAGGGGGAAAAAATGAAAATGAAATTGTGAGAACACGCGTTTCCTCATGGCATTGAGTTCTTGAACTAGAACTTTTGGCCATTTTTTTTCATAAATCACTTCACAACTTTAATTTGCCCACAATCAGTAGATATCCATCAACAAATAACATTTCCATCGCACATCAAATTAGGTAAATAATGACCCTTGAAAAAGTTAATATAAAGGTCTGAAGTACTGTACAGTATGTGTGTTGTAAGTATAACTGGACACTATTAACATACTTTTTATGAGTAGATTTTGTTAGATATTAGATATTGTTCATTTGAATATTAGATCAACTTGATATTTAACTAAAATCTTTGTCAATTGTCTCATACTTTATTTATTTTTTTACTGACATTCTGTATCCTTAACAAAAAAAGTAAAATTTTAATATATTTATAGAAAAATACGAAATGGATGGTTGTGCTGAAAATTACAGCACAAGTGAGATACTTTAAATTTAATCTGAAGTTATTGAAACATTTATATAAAGATAAAGTATATAAAAATGTACATTTCTGCAATGATCCATGAAATGGTAATAACTCCACAGAGAGAGATGATATATGTAATGTAGAAAAACATAAGAAAAAAAGTTAAATTGATATTGAAATAAGAGAATAGAGTTTCAAGAGTTTTCGATCATCCTATAAAAAATCTATTAGCTTTAATAAAACAACCCCCGTGGAACAACAACAATAAGGCTGCAGGTAAAGAACTACCTAATTACTAAAATGTCATAAAATAATAAAGAGAGAATGTCTGAAACGAGGAAGCAAAGAAGGGATTCAAAAAGAGCCTCTTACCAGATATCTCTCATCATCCTTCATCTGGGGTGTGCGGATCAGGTGATTCTGCTCTCCTCTCCAGTCCCCGAAACGACGGAAAAAGTAATTGGAGAGGAAACGGTTGATGGGATCCCTGATGATGTTAATGTAGACAGGCTGTTCTATCCTAAACCTGAGAAAAATGTCAAGTGTCAAAAAAAACAAAGGATGAATCATAAATCTGTTTGCCTGTGTTTTTATCTGTAACCAGATCTGAAAAATTCACATAAATGATTTGCTTACCTTGTGAAATTGAGAAAGTGAACATGTCTGGTGTACAAAAAAGGCTGTGGGATATTGCTAATGTTTGTCATCAAATCCACCTGAAAAAAAAAAATCAACACAAATCAACAGATCAAATTGTTATAGTACATTAACTTTACATAACCTTTACCAATACATATATAGATATATACAGATATACAGACAGACAAGATAGACAGACAGACAGACAGACAGACAAACAGATAGATTTTTCAATCAAACAATTACACTCAAAAAATCTTGTACCGAAAAATGATTTACCAAATAATTTCATCAGTTGAAATGCTATTTATGAAACCTTTATAATCATGACATGACATAATAGTGAATGTGAAATTTTATGCATACTTATAACAACTGTTTTTGAGTGTTATTATCCCAGTTATGACATTTCAAATGCAAAAGGTACATTGCTTGAGATCTTTGCATAACAATTGACATTATTAAGAAAACATAACTTGTCATAAATCTGTCATAAACATGATTGTCATGAGGCCATTTGAATGGTGTCAGGAATTAATAATAGCATCATTAATATTTTTCTTGACCTCAACTACAACGATACAATTTAAAAATATCATTAAATCACATGCCATGTCATTCAACTACAAGGTCAATCTACTAGTGGTACAGATCTAATGTCATTAAAATCTCATTAAATAATAATGATGCTGTTATAAAATCTTTACGTAATGACAGCTTCAATGAGAAATTTAATGATAAAAGTGATTGAAAAAATAACGTCATAAGCATGAATAAAACCTTCAAATTCATAAATTAGGTCATGCCACTATTAACTTCAAGTTGTGCTCGAATTGTGTTACCAATATTTTTCATTTGATTAGACATTCAGTATTGATCACTTAAACCTTTATACCAAAGCCTCTCCACTTAACCATCAGTCATTTGCATCTGCCATTTTTTGTAACATACAATATATCGTAGGCAATATTAGCCATTTTCATGCATGTGCACAGATCTACACTTCCAATATCTACTGGAAATGGACCATCAGGTTAACATTGGAACACTTATTTAAACAGACTATGATTTGGGACACACTAATTCTTTTTTGATTAATATTTAAGATGAACTGTATGAAAAGCAGCTGCAGCAAGTGACCATAAACCAATAATTCTTCAACCCCAGAGATGAATCCATTAAATAAAGCCATCAACATAGAAAAAGTGCAAACAGACCCCTTAAGTCTCAGAAGAACACAACTGAAGGAGACATTCCTCGCATGGAT
Source organism: Danio albolineatus (assembly GCA_903798035.1). Taxonomy (NCBI): domain Eukaryota; kingdom Metazoa; phylum Chordata; class Actinopteri; order Cypriniformes; family Danionidae; genus Danio; species Danio albolineatus. The sequence goes on along the minus strand of CAIGQQ010026964.1, from coordinate 12,761,476 downwards.
GGTGCGTGGTGCAGTGGAAAATGATTAGGTCATCTGATGAAGTGGACTTCTCATTAGCTTAATGTTTTCTAATGAGGGCCAGCTGGGGCCCCAGTCAGCTCTGATAGAGCCCATGTGTCCCTAAATACATGTTACAGTCACTACAAACATACACACACAGGCATAAGGAGACTTAACGATCCTATAATATATCCCCATATGCAGAGCGAGATGATGTAATGCTGGTCTGCTGTGCCAGGACGGTGTGTGTATGTGTGTGTGTAGATCACAGCTTCTTGTAGCTCTCAACAATAGCTTCCAGAAGTTTCCAGGTTGGAAAAGACCACCCTCAGAACTGAGATTTCACAGCAAAAATGAAACCTCTTAATGTTCCATCTTGACTCAAACCGTCATAACGTAATAAGAGCACTGCTCAAGCTTCATTATTTTATCAAACTCTGCATCAAATGCCAAAACACACAAAATCATGAACAACCTAAGGTAGTGACATAATTGCAACAGAATAATTTCCTGTGCTGTACACGCCTTTATGGACATATAGAAACAGTACTGCCAAAGTAATGATGTATATGATTTATGCTATAATGATATATAATAATGTCAAGCAGTTGTTAGCTCATCAGTAGGGCTACACGGAATCTGCGCGCGCAGAATTCCGCAGATTTTCGCAGATTTTTAGCCCATCATTGATTCTGTTTATTTACTGGTGTAAATGTGTGTAAATTTATATTTAATCAGTTTTCAAAATAATTTCAGTAAAAATATTGATTAATATAAAAATATTCATATGATTTATTTACAATACAGTTTGTAAAGTAATATTTTCTGTCTTTTAGCAGAGATTTTATTCGAGAGACTTGCATTGTTTACCAAATAAAGTGGATCTAATTGGATTCGCATTGTAAACATTAAATACAAGTTAAAAAAGTGTTACTTTTTATTTTATATATCATTTTTTTTGTTATGATGTTCCTAAAATTATTCCGCATAAATCCGCAGATTTTTAACAAAATACTCTGCAGAAATAGCAAAAAATTTCCGCAGATTCCGTCTGGCCCTACTCATCAGTATAAAACTTAAGGGCCTAATTCTGCTTCTTTGGCCACTTCACAAGCTACACCTCAGTTTAAACTCTATGTGACTGGTTAAGAGCTCCACGTTTTGGTGTCTGGAGGTAAAAAAAAAGTGAAGAAATACCAGAAGAGTGTGATCTGATGCATAATTTGGTGTACAGTAGCAACATTATAAAATTAGTTTTTTAATTTAAAGAGCCCTTATTATGGGTTTATATGTAAAAACATCCAACTGAGGTTTAAATCTGAAAGTCCACCGTGTTTAAAACTATTGATTCTTTAACAAAATAGTTGACTCAGAGTCAAATAAATGAATCATGTTGGGTTCGGATCTTTTGTTTGAATGCGTCAATGTCAATACGGTATATCACCAAATATGTAGTACCAGATCTGGTAAAACGGGAACACGCTTTTCTCTTCAGTCACCTGGGGATCACGGGACTGATCATGACACAAAGATGACAATCACTGACAGATGGAGATTCTGTTGTGGGAAATAAAGGGTTTAAGTTTATTTTCACAACAATACTACAGTATAGCCAATCTAGTGCTGTGTTTGCTCCTGTCATTTTTCTGATTTTTGATACAGTAACCTATGCTGCAATGTGGGATTCGCCGACTGTGTGTAGGAGCAGCAGAGACTATTATGTATGGGACTTTGTCAAACTTTGACAGAGACTTTAGCAGGACCTGTTTCTTCTTCCTCCGAAATATAACATGCAAGTGTGATTAAAATTGTTGCCTCGTTTTCTGTAGTTTGCAAAATATGTATTTTATGTTATGCATGCTTCTTCCTTTACCGATTTAAATGCGTTTCTGAACTCACGATCCTCAGCCGTTTGTCTTTGCTATGGCCACCTCACACGCACAGAGCGGTCAATTTTCAAAATAGTTCAACTTTTGCCAATGTGTGGATTAATACTGAACGTGTGTCATTGTTATTACTTGGGTTGGGTTTAAAAGTAGAGGAATATGCTGGTGTTTAACTGCATTGCTTTAATGCATTCCTGCATTGGGCTCTCACATATTCTCTGCTACTTCATAGCCATGGTGAGCATTTCTCTCTGTCTCGTGCTAAACCCTGTCGACCAATTACAACAGACTGGGTCATCGGACTAATCAGCGGAGATTAGCCTCACACAAAGTAGTGGTTTGGGAACAAATGAATCACTGAACAAACATATGGGAGTTGTTGTGCGAAATAGGGAAAAAATAAATGCATATTATAAGACAATGAAAGTGTTTTTTGACCTTGCATGCATATCAGCCTGTTGTTGGAGACCCTCAAAACTAAAATATGACCTTTTATAATGCAAAATAGGGGCTCTTTAAAGATTGAAGTCTCACAAAGACACATTTAAGACACACATAAAACATATCGATTTTACTTTATGCAAATGAGCAGTCCAAGTCTCGACTTTAAAATGTTCTGGAAAAAAAAAATATTCTCTTTAATATCTTTTTGTAAATTAATCAAGATGAACACAGTAGTTCAGAGTGGCCATAGTTTACTAAAACGCAAGGTAACACTTTATTTTGATGGTTCATTTGAGTATTAGTTGACTGTCTGCTTAATATCTGTTGATACTGACATTCAACAGACCTTCAACAGACATTTAACTGACTATAAGAAACTTTGCAAGTACATCTCAACCTACCCTAACCCTAACCCTAACCCTAACCTAACAGTCTACTGATAATCTAATGAGAATTAGTACGCATGTATATGCAATGTAACTTAAACTCAACAAACGGACTGTTAAAATAAAGTGTGACCAAATGCAATATGTATATCTACATATTTTTGTGCTTCAACTAATTAAATGCAAGAACAGTAACTTCGGCAAGTCTGATAGACTCATATAGACCATGGTTTTAAACCATTAAAGTTTAGACCATTCATTGAAACAGCACATTAAATTTCTTGGAGTTCCAAAAGGGGGAAAAAAATTGTGCACGCTGAAGCAACATAAGATTGAGCAAATTATATTAAATTATATCAATTTGCAGTTGACAGAGGGGGTATTTCCTGTGAACTCTCTTATTAATAACAACTCCTTGCTCTATATACACTTATATAATGATGTGAAGACCAAGTGTTTCATAGAGATGAACCACATTTGTACTTGTCTTGTACAAAAACAGACCAAACATTCCATCTATTCACACACACACACACACACACACACACACACACACACACACACACACATATATGTATGTATGTAGGTAGGTAGGTTGGTACAGCATGTTATTCCCAGAAAGTAGCCACTAAAAACTAATAATTTCAATGGTTGTTATCTGGGAAAACCATGCTGTAACTTTGGAATGTTGTGATTGCACTCTGAAATAATTTATTCTGATTGGTCAGTGTAGTAAAGTCATTTACATATTCTATGCCAATAAATCCCATACATATTCTATGCCAATAAAAACCTAAAGAATAATGGAATCCACAGACATTTTTCAAAACATCTTCTTTTGTGTTGGACAGAAGAAGAGTGGTCCAGGTTTTCCAATGGCGGTTTTCCACTCTCTCTCATCTTTCTCAACACGCATTTCAGACAGTGGGTCTTTCTGATGGCAATGAAACATGCATGTGTTCTGAGCTTCCCCCTGTAAACACTCACTTTTAATATTAGCTTTTAATGTTTACTGTACAACTAACCAGTTTACCCTCTTATACTTATGAATAATTTATCACTCGCTAAATCATTTTATTCCAGCTTTCAGAAAGACATACTGTCCAGATGGAATTATGAAAATAATATTGGACAGGGAAAGATTTCCAGTCAAAAAGTTCTTCAGTTTCACTTTGATTTCACTCCCCCACTCAACAACAGTACTGTATGAGTGTTATTTCATTAGAGTATTTATTTGAGCTTTTCATGGGCTCAGTTTAGCTCTGTGGAGGTGTAGCGGCGTGACTCGACCCAAAAGGGATGACAGAATATTTTCTTTTCCTCTCCGCAAGTGAATAAAGTGTGTGCTTTTCCCCACAATGAGTGCCATTCGGATGTGTTTCATTGCCGCTGGCACACAGGGAGCATTTCCCTTGGCAAATACCTTTATTTAATCACATCAGCAAGTCGTCACACTAAGCTTTTTATCTCAGCATACTACACAAACTCTCAGAGGTGTTATTTGCCTCAGACACACACTCACCCATCCACTGACCTGCTCATGCTTTGTGAGTCTGGTTTTGTTATGGATGTCAGAGGACACCAGGTTAAACTGGTGCTTTTCTGCCAGAATCCTTAGCAGCAGGACCACTGTCCGGCTTCCACACTTGCCAACCCTGTTGTAGATCACCTGACTTGGGAATGGCAGTTCCTAGAGACACAGACATTCAGATGCATAGTTATTATTAGAAGAATTTCACATCACAAAGATTTCCACATCCATGATCTTTATTATGTTGCATTTAATAACTGATAACCTTCACGAAAGGTCTATAAAGACAATCGTTTTAAGAAGGTAAACAAAATGTGAATTACAAATGTGAATGCAAATTTGGGTATCAACAAAATTTAATGTATAAAAAGTATGTCTACTAAAAAGATACATATTTTAATATCTGCAATAAAACTAAAGGGTTATCCTGTTCGAGACTTTGAGTCAGTGATCATAAATATAATTCTCATGAATAATAAGACACATTTGACAATGTTTCAGTGAGATATTTAACACTAGAACTACTAAGGTAGTTAGTTATTTTGACCATTTCAAATTTTGTAATTTATTTGTAATAACTTTGTTAAAATAATTCGGGACAGTCTAGTAACTCGTACACAATTACAGTCTATCCTCCAAAAACATGACTATTCTAAAATAGAATTCAGGTAGCTCAAGTGTTAAGAAAGAGTCAGAGGAAAGCATCCTGAATGAAACTGGGCTCCAGAAAGCTACTCTGTCACCTGTGTATGTGTGTATATTAGAAATGCAACCAATCACTGTTCCAGGTACATTTCACTGCACTTCTCGTGACTAAGGATGTGATGTGGGTTATACAATTTCTTCTTCATGGTGGATATGGTTTTATTAAACAAAAAGATTACATATTGCTTGTAGCATGTTTCACAGCTGTTTCAAACCGAAATGTTTAATGTCTGAGGGTAAATTATATAAACGTGGTAACATTTTATAATATTGTTTGTTGTATAGTTTGTCACAAAGCAGTTGAGAAATTCAACATAGTGACTTTGGCATTTGAATTGAGCATACTACCACCTGAAATAAAAACACATGTGCTAAAGCAATCATGCCTTTTTCCTTGCTGTTTGAGCTCTTTTAATCAAACTGTGTTCCTTTTACACAGAGTTCAAATTTATGTTGCCATCTGCATAAATAATGTTATGAGCTTAGTGATTTTTATATTTTTTATATACAAATATGTTGGATGAATGCAGTGATACTTTTTAACATGAAAGTAAATTGCAAGCAGGAGGTGGAAATTGACTGTATTAATGAGTAATTAATTCAACTGGTTCATTCAAATGATTTGTTCAAGAAAGAAGCAAACACGAAACAACTTTACAATAAGGTTGTATTAGTTAAAGGTGCTGTATGTACGTTTTTAACTCTTCTAAAGCATAAAAATACCATAATATGTTTGCAGATATTTAAGAAACATGCCAAGTTAACATTATTGTTCATCTGAAAAACAATGAAAGTCAGATATTCTGCTTTGAAAATGTGCTTTCCGTGCCGAAATGCTCTCTTTGTTTATGTTCTTTTAACCTGCGCAATGCCAGTTTAGCCAATTATATTTCAGCACTCGTATTTCATTCATTGATTTATTCAGAAAGTCTCTGAAAGTATGAGTCCATTACCAAAATGCGACCTCTGGTGGACAGTATCATATTAACTCCGAAATGAGAAATATTCAGTTCCACATGAGGTTTTTAATTAGCAAATAATATAAATATTACAAACATAAACATTAGGTGAGCAGGTTACACTGTAACCGTGTGCCCTAACAACACACTTCATGACGAGATATGCAGTGATAAGCAATTTGGCTGTTTGCACTAGATGAAACACGACAGGAATTTAAATACAGCCATTCAGAAGTACAGAATATGCACTCACTCATGAAATGGTAAGGTTTATAATCTATTTAATACATATTAACCCTCTTTGACATTATTAAATGTAGATGCTGAATCATATGTTTAGTTCAATTTCAAGGTCATAGGTGAATTGTCGATTTCTGCTTTCAGTAAATATGTCAATAAAATGTCATGTAAAATGTCATTCAAACTTACATTCTTAGCATTTAACACTGAATAAAGCACATGAGGTTTACCTTTGGATTTTAATAATTCATTAGTAAATGTTGAACTGATTAACAAATGCTGCACATGTATTGCTCATTATTAGTACATGTTGGCAAATAAACAAACCAATGAAACCTTATCGTAAAAGTGTGATCGCAAACACATGTATTTCTAAAAGGATAATTTAAATCATTAGCTACTGTAAGTTTCCATCCAACTATTTTCAAACATATTTTTGCGTTGCACATAAAAAAAACGGTTGATGGAAACGCCAAGATGTGCATAAATTTTGCAGGTTGAGCACAGCGTAACACATCTTAAATGAAGCATTTCAGTATTAGTGTTATTATATATTTAATTACCTCCAGAACTGTCAAGAGTGTCTGTGCTCCACGTCTCACGCCTTTAAATGCCACCACACATTTATGGTTTGTCGCCATTTGTCTTCTGAGACACAAGTCAATTATTAAATCAGCAACAGATTCACGCAGCTTCTCTTATCAGAGCAAACTAAATTTTTACTTTTAAGTGACGATTTTGTTTTCTTTGACGGAAATGTTGCTTTATGTCTTTATGCAACATTCCAGTTTTGCACATAAAGTTAATTCGCATTTTTTAGATGGAAACATATTGACTCACTCGAATTGTTCAAAAAGGCAGAATCATTCAGTAATGAAAAACAACATGTCCATTGGTTCTGCTGTGATCTATTTTTGCTAATGATAACGATTTTTACAGAATATTAACTAGTCATTTGAACAATTAAATAATATAAATGTCAAATTTGAAATGGTAGTGATATTAATGAACACAAACAACACTCTTGTGTGTGTTGTTGGCTAACTATGCTTTGATTGTATGCTATGAATACAAGAACTCAAATTTTCACCGCAGTGTGTTTGTTCTGTGAATATTTCGCTTGCAAATTGCAGTTTAATGTATGTGTATGTATGTTTTTACATATTTCCACTCAGCCTATGCTGGGAAAAAAAATGCTCCCGAGAGAAATCATTAGAGCCTAAAACAGTTTGACAGTATGTGTTTTTGTGTTTATGCATTTAATGTGTGACATGATTTTAAACTCACAATTCAGGCATATAAATACCCTCCCTTATTACCTAAACCAGCCCCTTCCAGTCTAGACCCTCTCATGCCTTTCATTACTCTCTGTCTCTCAGTCTCACGCTTCATAGTGTGGAACTGCGCTCTCGTCCAAAACAACAAATACGGTTCAAGTTGAGGGAGAATGCCCTCTTTTCACCTCGCACACACATAAGAGGCCTTGTCTGAGCCCAGCTGCCTCGCTAATTCTCCCACATCCCATTTTCCTTCACTTCATCTCCATTTCTATCTCACTCACCCTCTTTTATTTGCCCTTAAATGTGAACATACAGTAATCCAACTTTATATTTAATAGTGTTTATACTTATCTCTTAAGTTCTGTAATAATGCATTCTGTTTCATTTAAACCACTGTTTAAAGTTTGGAGTTTATTTTATCTTTAAAGATTTATATTTTGTTTTAATTAATCACTTCTAAGTCTTTTATTTAGCAAAGATGCATTTAATTGGTTAAAAATGACAGTAAAGACAAAGCCATTCTTACAAAAGATTTCTAATACCAATAAATCGTGTTCTTTTGAACGTTCGAGTTTACTGGTTTCATAGTATGTTGTTGTGTGCCCAAGTATGTGAATGCCTGTTCAGAGTTTGTGTGCTTATAGACTTGTTTTTCCACAGCTGTGAGATGTTAATAGTGGTTGTTGTCATTGCTGGCTTGAGGTCTTTTCGAAACTGTGGGGGTTTCAGCTACTTTCCCAGACTAGACAGATCCTCACAAAACATTGTTACCTTGGAAAACACTAGTGAAGTTTAGACAGGTACATCTTTTTATAGCGGACAGAAGAGGTCCAGGTAGAAAGTGGATGATTTATATACATCCACACTCAAGTGGACTTTGATTACATTACATCACATTCAGGAAGTCATATTTTCCAAATGTTTTGTTCTAAATTTTAAAACTGTATATACACTTTTCTGTATATACAGTCCACACAAGCTTTCCAATACATTCTTGAGCACATCTGTCTAAAAGGTAGGACTTAAACATTTTACATTAAATTCACTTGGCGATCTGTTCGCAGATGGAATGTACAGTGAAACATAGTTTGCTAGCATGCTGTTCCGAATTCCCTAGCCCTGAATACAGCTCTGTTCCCCAAGCAAAAGCAAACATAGTTTGTCTCTTATTAAATCAAATCAAGCTTAAACACCATAATTAAACATGGGTCTGTTTGAGTCTCTTTCTATTTCCTTCAGTGTCTTTGGCCAGCTGCTGATGCACACACTCTCATCTTTGTCTGTCTTTGTGGCTCAGGGTCAGAGATGAGCTTCAGTTTTACACTCTCCAAACAAGAAGGTTTTATGTCTTCTGTTCGGACATGGAAAAAAAAAATCCATCTATCCATCCATCGCACACTCGCAGCAGAAATCAGTTATTAGAAATGAGTTCTTAAAACTATTATGTGTAGAAATCTTTCCATTAAATATACAGGGGGAGAATAATTCAGGATGGCTGATAATTCCGACTTCAACTGTTTATGTGTATAGCATGTACAAGACATAATTCTTGGGGACTTTAACCAGGCAAAACTCACACATGAGCTGCCCAAATTCAGACAGCACATTACATGCCCTACCAGAGACAATAACATTCTGGACCATTGCTACACAACAATAAAAGATGCATATCGCTCCGTGGCCAGAGCAGCTCTAGGACTCTCCGATCACTGCCTGGTTCATCTTATACCAACTTACAGGCAAAAACTTAAAACTATTAAGCCAGTATTAAGGACTGTTAAGAGATGGACCAACGACACAGAGCAGGCCTTACAAGCTTGTTTTGAATGCACTGACTGGAGTGTTTTCGAAGCTGCAACCACTGAACTGGATGAGCTCACAGAGACTGTAACATCATACATTAGTTTCTGTGAGGAGTTATGCATCCCAACCAGGACCTACTTATCATTTAACAATGATAAACCATGGTTCACACCAAAACTTAGACAGCTTCGTCAGGTCAAAGAGGATGCCTACAGGAGTGGGGACAGGATTCTCTACAACAAGACCAGGAACATTTTAACAAAGGAGATTGGTCTAGCTAAAAAGAACTATGCAAAAAAGCTGGAAAACCAGTTTTCTGCTAACGACCCTGCATCAGTGTGGACTGGTCTGCGAACCATCACGAATTACAAGTCATCTCCCCCCAGTATCGATGGCAGTAAACTTCTCGCTAACGACCTGAACACGTTCTACTGCAGATTCGACACCTTCGACCAGACACCCTCTACACAGCAATTAACACCTCTACCCACCTCCAGCCACAACCGCCCTGACCATCTTTCTACACAGCCATCAACACCTACAGACATTTCCCTCTCCCCCCCTGATCTTCAGATCAGTGAGGATAATGTGCGTCAGGTCTTCAGTAAGCAGAAGAGAAGGAAAGCGCCAGGCCCAGACGGTGTCTCACCAGCCTGTCTGAGAACCTGTGCTGACCAGCTGGCCCCCATTTTCTCGCAGATCTTCAACAGATCACTGGAACAGCGCATAGTTCCATCCTGCTTCAAACGCTCCACCATCATCCCAATCCAGAAGAAACAAAAGATCACCGGGCTCAACGACTACAGACCTGTCGCCTTAACATCTGTGGTCATGAAGTCATTTGAAAGACTGGTTCTAGCATATCTGAAAGACATCACCGGACCTTTGCTGGACCCCCTGCAGTTTGCCTACAGAGCAAACCGGTCTGTGGATGATGCAGTCAACATGGGACTGCATTATACCCTACAACATCTGGACAAACCAGGGAA
>CAIGQQ010026964.1:12704849-12750853 GCA_903798035.1 Danio albolineatus | reverse complement strand
GTGCAATAAATGTGCAATACTTTCTCACACGCACTTGTACACAGCACCTTATAATAATATACAATGCAATACTTTTCCTTACGCATTTGTAAACAGCACCTTATAACAATATATAATGCAATACTTACTCTTTTGCACACAGCACCTTATAACCTGTATATTTATAACAAATCTGTACATACATTTCAACATCCAGATCGTTGGACTGCATCTCTGTTTAATGTCTATTGTCTTCTTTTATTATATTTATTCTGTGTTGTCACTTGTCACTTTATGTACACTGGAAGCTTCTGTAGCCAAAGCAAATTCCTTGTGTGTGTGAAGCACACTTGGCAATAAAACTGATTCTGATTCTGATTCTGATTCTGATTGTTTATTTATTTATTTATTTTCTTTCTTTTTAATATTTTATTATTTACTGTTCACATGTACAACACAAAACAACACTTGAATTTTTTATAAATTATTTGAATCAGATAGATTGTTATTCAATGTTATTCAAACATTCATTTTTTTTTTGGCTAAGTCCCTTTATTAATCCAGGGCCGCCACAGCAGAATGAACCGCCAACTTATCCAGCATATGTTTTACGCAGCGGAAGCCCTTCTAGCTGCAACCCATCATGGGGAAACATCCATACACGCTCATTCACACTCATACACAGCGGACATTTTTCCTTAACCAATTCACGTATACCACATGTCTTTGGACTTGTGGGGAAACTGGAGCTCCTGGAGGAAACCCACGTTAACACAGGGAGAACATGCAAACTCCACACAGAAATGCCAACTGACCCAGCCGAGGCTCGAACCAGCGACCTTCATGTTGTGAGGCGACTGTGCTATCCACTGCACCACCGTGACACCCTGAAGAATATTACTATATTCACTATATTATATAATTTACAATATTACTAATTTAAACCTGCTATAAGGCTCAAATGCATGTTTCCATCATTGAGCATCAGAAAAAAGTAAGTAGAGTTCCTCAGCTATGCTTAGTGTGAAAAGATGGACTTCAAAATGGTCCTCAGCTGGAAAGTGGTCAAATATGCAGAAGATGCCAAAAAAAAAAACAAAGAATGTAGAGGATTTTTTAAACAGTGGGCTGTTTAACTGCTCAGGACAAGGGACTCACAAACAACTATCCAAAAAGCTAAATACATTTGCAGATCATCCAGATAATCACACAGTGTTAAGATACAAGGGTATGTAAAAACCCTTGTATGTAAATATATTTAATACATTTTTATGTATAAATATATTGTTTTGTTTTGTGGAGCATGTAAACTTTGGCATTGTGTATGTAAACATATGAGAGGAACTGTATATACAATTTAAATCTAGAAGATTCACTGCGAAACACTTCACCTAATTTGCTAAACACCCTCTAAAACACAATTTTAAACAAGATGTTTTTTGAAGAAAACACAATGATGAACAAACCAGATCGTGTATTTACAGAACTGGTCGCATGAGATTATTAGATACACTGTAAATATATTTCACTGTGGTACAGAGGTCTCTTGAGTGCAGTGGTGGAAAGAGTACAGAAAAATCACTCAAGTAAAAGTACCATTACTTGCCTAAAAATGTAGTGCACGTAGAGTAAAAGTATCTGTTGTAAATTTGACTCAAAGTATGAGTAAAAAGTAGCCCTTTCAAAAGTACTCAAGAGTCGTGAGTAGTGAGTATTACACTGTAGAAAGCTGATGCATTTACATGTCATTTGTGAATGTGTGTAAACGTAACATTTTGTAGTGCATTTTATTACCCAGCAGGCACACAACGCCATAATACGTTAATAATAGGTCAGATTTAAGTTGTGATTTCAGGTGACCAAAGTTTAATGTCCAGTCAGCGTGTAAGGATGTTTTTTTGATGTCCAATAATGACTTTGATATTTGGTTGATTTAAGGTTGTGATAGAAAGACGAGCCAACATCTTAAACCAACGTCATATTGACATCAAATACTGACATTTATTCATCAGGTATGGCGACCAAAATCCAACATCTGATAGATGTCATAGTGGTAATGCCCACACAACGTCAAGCTATAACATCATTAGACGTTGATATTTGGTTGATTTTAGGTTGGACATTGACATCAGCCTGATGTTGGGTGCAACATTAGGGTACAATGTCAACATGACGTCTAGTTGACGTCTTGTGCCTGCTGGGTGTTAAAGGCCATTTCGGTCATCATACAGTAAACATCTGTCATCTTCTCATCAGTGTCATGCATCTACACAGTCTCTGGGTCAGTGTGTGTAAAAGATTTTGGAAATCTTCTTGGACACTTTTAATGCTTCCAAACAGCTTGCTGCAATTATAAATTGCCATGTCTTGAGGTAGATCAGTATGATGCAATTTTTACCTTCTATGTGTGATTTCATTGGACAGAAATCACAGGACGGATTTTACCAATGTCCATAGACAAGAATAAATAAAGTAGTCACTGCAGATTAAAGGAAAGTAGGAGTAAAAGTACCAATACAGCACTAAAAATGCACTCAAGGGAAAGTAAAAAGTACACATCTTTAAAACTACTTAGTAAATTATAAATCCTGAGAAAAACTACTCAATTACAGTAATTTGAGTATTTCTAATTAGTTACTTTACACCACTGCTTGAGTGTACATATTTAATACAGGAAACGTCTGAATGCATCAGAACAATCCCTTTAGAAAGAAACAAACAATAAAAGATTGTTTGTACAGTTTATATTTGCACAGGACCATCACTGCAATTCGCAAGAGTATTTTTTATGGGTGGATCCTCCTCTCCTGTCATATTCATGTGCGCTCACACTCGGTTCTCAATACTATCAATGAATCATTCCAGCATTCCAGACTCTGTGAATCATTTGAAACCAAAGAGATGGAAAATAGCACATGTATTGCAGAGAAATGAGAGTTATTCTCTGGAACTATATTTAACCACTAAACACTGATTATAACACTGATTACAAACACGGTTATGAATCATTTCAAATCTAAAGGGAATCGAAACACGCAACAAGTGCTTTAAGACTTGCATCTTAAAACAACTGTGACCTGTAATGCCTATAATGATTCGCTTTTCAACACGTCTCTAAAAAACCAGAGACAAACCACAGTGATGGCTTCAAACCTACTATTATGAAACAGAGCCGTGGTTCATCCTCTGAGCAAACCCAGCTGAAACATTCACTGGGTTTAACCTCTTTTGCAGAGTGCATGAACCAACACTCATCTTAAATCAAGCTGGCTCTTTACACTCTTTCCGTTTCACTTTCAATCTCCAATCTGTACATCAACAAACAGAGATGTCCTCCTTTTAACGGAAGCTTTGATAAGATGAGCAGTCACAAATGTATGCATCGACTTCACTTAAATAATTGCCTGCACTGAAAACTTCAAGCACAAACATTAACATTTTTAAGGCTTTTTTCTGTCAGCTAAATGCCTAGAAATACCTCATAAAATCAAATGTTATTCAATTTTCAGTTCATATCCTAGCAAACTCAAAGTCAATGAAATTGGCTTTAAACAGTTACACATTACGTTGGTTTACCATCACCGCATGTGTAGTTTCATTCTAATAAATTGTGCTGTGATTGCCTGGTGGAGTTCATTTGCATATTTTTCCACAAAATAAGGCATTTTTGGTTTTTAAAGTGCTTTAGTGATTTAAAATTTACGTTATTCTTTAGATTTTGAATGATAAATAAGTGGTATATTATATTTGTTTTTTAATTTTAACCTCAGCTGTATGTTTAAAAGCTGTTTTTGGTTATTTTGCATCTTTAAGTTGTTCTTAAAACAAAAAATGACTTGAGCAAATACTTAAACAAATCAGAACCAAAAATATAAGTATTAAATAAATGTTTTTCATGCTGCAAACTTAAACAAAAAGAGTCAAGGACTATAACTTTCTTTTTCTACACGTACTGTATAACATGGTTTTTCCAGGCTGTGGTGTAAACTGGCTACTAATAAAAACATCCTTCATACTGTATCACTCAAATGTCCTGTTTTAAAAGGAAATACATCCACACAGGACACAAAACCACATTCTTACAACCATTTCATTTGGTTGTTAAACGTGAATGTGTGGCTGAGTGTATCTGTGTGTATGTGTGTGTGTGAGAGAGAGCTTCCATTCACTGTCAAATCTGAGGAAATGAGTCTACAATGAACACTAAATCCTGAACTGATTTCCTCTACAGTGAGAAGGCCAAAGAAACAGGACAATGCAAAAAAACAACTCACCCTGGGTGTAGGAGGCCCGTGGTCGTCAACAAAAGTGGATTCTCCTGTGAAGAAAACTGAATGTCAGATTGAGCCGATTACAGAAAACATCTGTTATTTAGTAAATCATAAGCTTTGAGAGAAATGCAGACAAAACAAAACATTTAAGTGCATTGAGTGACTACTGTGTTCTGAATTAGAGCAGAATCAGCATTTTAGGATTATCTGCGATGAAAATCTGAATGAGCGAAGGTGACATCAACTGTGAGAAAACAAAAATGCTTCCATGAATGTGTTTGAGATAGAAACAACAGCCTAAATAAAAAGCCTGTGTGTATGTATAGCAGTGAATAAAAAGTGGAGATGCTTGTGAAAAGATTTATTCTGAAATTAGTGCTGTTCTTGCTTAGAATTTCATAATAATAATAATAGTAATAATAATAATAATAATAATAATAATAATAACAACAACATTTCCCAGAGATGGGTTGTGGCTGGAAGGGCATTCGCTGCGTAAAACAAATGCTGGATAAGTTGGCTGTTCATTCCGCTGTGGCGACCCCGGATTAATAAAGGGACTAAGCCGAAAAGAAAATGAATGAATGAATAACAACAACAACATCAACAATAATAAAAATAACAATAATTTTAAAACAATACTACTATCATTCTTATATTTGCTTTTAACATGATAAAAAGGATAATTCCTAAAAACGGAACTTTTATTAAACTCTTAAAGAAAGAGTTCACCACAAAATGAAAATGATCATCATTTACTCAGACTGGATTTGTTGTGAACATTGTTGGGGAATTTAAAAGAATAAATCTGATTTCTTCCCTGTTCGACTTCACTTACATAATTGCTTGCACTGAAAACTTCAAGCACAAGCATTAACATTTTTAAGACTTTTTTCTGTCAGCTAAATGCTTAGAAATATCTCAAATTCAAATGTTTTTCAACTTTTAGTTCAATAATTAAAAAACATAACTACTATCAGTCTTATATTTGCTTTTAACATGAATAAAAAGAAAAATTCTTAAAAACGGAACTTTTATTAAAATCTTAAAGACAGAGTTCACCACAAAATGAAAATGATCATCATTTACTCAAACTGAATTTGTTCTGAACATTGTTGGGAATTTGAAAGAATAAATCTGATTTCTCCCCTGTTTACATTCTTGGGTAAGATTTTCTGTGAATTATAACTTTATTTCTATTCCTCAAACAAACTATCATATGGCTTTTGAAGACTTGGAATATAACTGATCATTCAAATAAGTAATCCGCTTGTTAAGTGATGACGTATGGAATACTGTTTCCGGGTCCAAGCCACTACTCATTTTAATGGAGAAAACGTTTGTTCATGACCCCTTTTAAGTCCTATAACACATTGAATTGAATTTTATATCAAATCATGGTGTACACAACAGTCTCTGGGCTTGCTGCATCACAAAAACCAAAATGTTAACAATTGATAAAAAATGTATCACTTTCTGCCCATCAGATATTTAGCATGGAAATACATTGCGATCATGATTTTTCAAAAGTAATACATCGCTTTGTAAACGTTTATTATTACCATTTGATGAGTCGCCCATACAGTCTGATTAAGCGCTTGGACCCAGAAGCACCTCCGTGTGAAGTCACACTTCACAAGCGGATTGTATGATACTTTTATAGTGACTTACTGCTTGCTTTCATCATGTTCAATACAACAGCTCAAACACTTAATGTATGGCCATCAAATGCAGCACAATGTCTTGATAAAATTATCGTCTTTCATCCATAACTCCTAATTTCACACAATCCTTTTAGAGTGTCTAGATTTCAGCCAAAAGTGAAATTTAAACTCAGCTACACGTGTCTGCACCTTAAGATAAGATTTTCTTTTGCGTCACAACCAAGAAAGGTCATAGCTCAGCCATAGCTCAGACTGACATTAGAATCAGTAAAATAATATTTTCATTCACAGATTGAGGTACACTGCGCCTTTAATGTTATCTGTTATGATCTGCCTGTGTCTGTCTGCTGAATAAATAAGTCATCCAGCAACACAGAGCTGCTATACTTCTCAGCATATCTTCAACTTTCTCAGTATGAGGCTGAGGAAAAGAATGAGATATCCACAGACATAGATCAATGATTTCTCGTCCACAGAGCAAAAAGTCATAAATAACAAATAGTTTTGGCAAAGATAAATCCCAATCAAACTGACGGTGACATCCAGAGCGCAAACTATCAAAGGGAATTTATTGTGGAATTTACTTTCCAATAACACCAGAATATATTGTTGTGTAAGATACTTTTGTATAATATAGAGTACATGAATGTTCTGTCACTTATTTATAATATAAAAATGTTATAACTTCGAAGATATGACAGAATAAGCAAGCAATTTATAAATAAAAATACTATGAAGGCATAATTCATATATATTTTCTTTTTACAATTTAAGAAAATATTCTTTAGGTCTTTAATTCTCACCAAACCTTCTTTGATCAAAATATGCAAAAAAAACAAACAAACAAAATGAAAAAAAAAAACACACAAAAAAACGGAATGAATCACAATTTAAAGTAATTTATTTTAATATATTTCAAAGGTAGTTAACACCGGTGATGGAAAAACTAAATCATCACCAGTGATGGGAATAGCAGCGCTATAAATACACTGCGTTACTAACGATGATACTTTTTTCCTTTATTCATTCATTTTCTTTCCGGCTTAGTCCCTTTATTAACCTATGGTCGCCACAGCGGAATTAACTGCCAACTTATCTAGCACCTATACCACATGCTTTTGGACTTGTGGGGGAAACCGGAGCACTGGGAGGAAACCCACACGAACACGGAGAGAACATGCAAACTCCACAAAGAAACGCCAACTGACCCAGCCGAGGCTTGAACCTGCACTCTTAAAACAAACGGTTCTATATAGAACCAAAAATGGTTCTATCAAGCGCTTCATATATGGAACCCCAAAAAGGTTCTATATAGAACCATTTTAAGGGTTCATTAAATAGAACCCCAAATGGTTCTTTGAATTCAAGTTAGATGGTTCTATTTAGAACCATTTATGGGTTCTTTTTATTTATTAATGAATTATTGCTACTTATTAATGAATAAAAAAAATAATAAAACCAATCCAGACAATTCAAATTGTTTAAATTTATTCAATCCATTATACAATTTAAAAAAATAATAATACTTAAAATTGCACCTCTGAATACTTTGCATTGGACAGCAGATCTACCTAAACAGTTTAATGGCATTCAACAATGTAATTGTAATTATTTCACTTTTATACGCTTTTTTACTGTTTGAGCAAATACACTTAACTTTCACACATCTCTAAACGGAAGAGAAATATATCACAATGCAGATAGAAACAATACACAAACAATCAAAACATCTATTAAATAACACTACAATTTCAAAAAGTGGATGGTACATGTATGTATTGGTCATCACAACATCCATTTTTATACATAATGTTTAACCTCACAGCAAGCAGGTCACTGGTTCGAGTCCCGACTGGGCCAGTTGGCATTTTCTGTGTGGAGTTTCCAAGTTCTCCCAGTTTTCTTGTGGGTTTCTTCTGGGTGCTTCGGTTGACCCCACAGTCCAAAAGCATGTGTACGGTATAGGTGAATTGACCATAGTGACTGAATGTGTGTAGATGTAAGAGAATATGGGTGTTTCCAAGTGCTGGGTTGTGGCTGGAAAGGGCAGACGAATTGGTGATTCACTCCACTGTGGTGCCTCTGATAAATGAGGAAGTCGAAGGGTAGCGAGTGAGTGTTGTCCATTGTAATACTGACACTTCAAGCCTTGGTGGAATCAGGAGAGCTGTTGAATCCTGGTTGGTGTAGGACCTTTGGATTTCTGTAAAACAGTATTTTAATGTTGAGTACTTTAAACCAATTAACATGTCATCAAATAGAATTACAGTTATAATCAATAAAATTAAAGTGTGTGTAAGTGTGTTTGGAGGATATAGGATGTAATATAGGGTGTAGTTACCTTCTGCAGTTTCCTCTGCTGGTCCAATGAGACTGTCATGGAGCACTTCCTTCTTTCCTTCCCTTTTTGGGCCATTTGTTTTAATGATGTTTCTGTGTACTTCAAGTTTTCAGCATCCTAAATGCAAAAAAACATTTTGTTTACTTCATGTGTAAGTTTCCAAATAACACATTTTCAGCAATACAAGTTCATTAAACTTGTTAAAATTGAACTCAAAACGATTTGGCACACAATGTAACAGTGTTTACTCACAAGCTGTGGCACTCCAAGAAGAAAAAAACTGCTCCATTAATTCTGCTAACCCCTCAATAATCTGTACTCTGGAAAAGGGTGTTTCATCCGGTTCTTGACTTATGAGTATCTGATGTCGCATTCCAGGTCCATCACAATCTGAGGTAGGAAAACAGCAATTTAGAGTGTGTAAATATGAATTTATATCACAGAATTAATCTACCTTTGACATAAACTGTACTGAACTGAACTTGCCTTGTGTTAGGTTCCTCAGAGTACAGTTCACTTCCTTTTCATCCCATTATTTTGTTTCATTTGCGAGATGATAGATGAGCTCACCACTGAAATCCTTTCATTTTTAAATTTGTTTTGCAGACATTGCAACAAATCCTGTAGGCAAATTTACGCTTAATTTCAAAACATATTTTTTCTCTGCAGGACTTTTTAAATAGGCAATGACCTTAATATTCTTACTGTATTAAAACAGCAGCAATAAGTAATAGAACATTTTTGTGATAAATATTTTATTTCAGTACCCAACAACCAAGTCTGACATATATATGTGATAAATTACAATATTTACCAGGTGTCCTTGTTGATGATAATTGTGCCACAATTATGGATGTAACGCATGTCCTTCTTTAAGCTGGGATCTTTCCTCTTCAAAGCTACTTGTGTCTTGGGTGACCAAGGTTGGGAACTTTGATGGGTCTAGTAATTGGAAAATATGGGTCCAATTACTCTTTCAGTAATCATGAATACAATGTTAATGTCTTTTATAATATTCATTTCATCATGCTTAATAAATACAGTTTGTTTAGATTTAAAAACGATGATACATACCAAGCACAAGATTTATGACGCAGTTGTTTCCAGGCTATTTGAAGAAAAAGTAAGATATACATTAAAATATGAATTTTAAACTTATTTAGCACAATATATACATATGTAGCCTATACTTGACAAGCTTCAATATTTCACAATACATTTAGCCTGCATGTTCGTATGTCCTTCATAAATAACACCTGATCTTTCATCTATGGATTATTAAAATATGTTTAGGCTTTAAAAGGTTTCAATAATACCATTAGCGGTCATCATCACTTCAGCGCACGCATAAACTCGGGCACGCGGGTTTATGCGGACATGTGTTATTTTCAACACATGTCCTGAGTGTGCTCAGGGACAACACATGTTGAGTTAAGTTTAACACACAAAATGTGTTATAATATTTCCTTAATTGTCCAACATACTCACATGTTTCTTTACGAGGTCATTGACAGCAACTTTATCAATAACCTTTCTTAAGGAAACAGACAGCGTCTTTGTCTCTTCGTGTTCTCTCAGGATTGTATTTTCTTCAAGCAGTGTCAGCAATCTATTTGTGGTTCCAGTCTGAGTTTCATCTGTTCAATGACATTAAGAAATGACAAAAACATTTTATTTATTTAAATATTTACTATTATATAATATTAAAAGTGAAAGACATTATTCATTTACCCATAATGAATGCACACTTCTTTCTGATGAATCAGGGATGTTGCTTGTAATATATTATATTTAAAATTCGTGATATTTAAAAGCGTGAGATAACGTTACCTCGAGTTCAGAGATGCCGAGGCTTTACGTTAGCGCTGTCGAATACAAAACATTCACGTTCACGTTAATTATAAAGTGACGCTAACTTTCCTACCGAAAACACAACAAACCTATGCTAAGTCTTCCGCTTGATACGTGTTATTAACAATTCTGCAAACACAAGTTTACAAAAATCGCACCAAATGGGTTACTGTTAACTTAGCTTGCGACGAAGTTAATAGGTCACCCGTGTAGTACGATACACAGACAACATAGTAGAAAAAACAACTTCTAGGACAACAAACACAAAACATTCTTAAGCAAGGTGGAAAAATATTGACTGTCGTAGACAAATTGTAATTAATTTCACTCACCTGAGGCAGAGAGCTTCATATCCGACAGGGCCGTGGGAGCGATGGTTGAAAATGAACGTCAATGCGCATGCACTTAGCGCGCGCACGTTCACAGCGCGTACATTTCACCCAGGTATACTCAAATACTTATTTTAAATTGCCAACATGATAATTAAATTACATAAATACAGTAGACATCGCCCTTTGACTACAGGTAAAATAAATGTGCATTTTATACAGTATGGTATGTGTACTGCTTAAATGTAGTAAAACCAAACACTATAGAAAGGGATTTTGGTTTAACACAGCCATTGTGTAAACAGCTAAGCACAATATTAACACACAATGTGTCTGTAGCAACACAAGATGTGTTACGAACTGTTTAACACATATTTTGTGTTAATTTCTAACACATCATTTTTAAGAGTGAAGTTATCATGATTATTAGTTTAAAATAAATTATTAAACTATAACAACACACTGCACAGTCTAAATAAACTGATTATTTGATTTATTTCACAAAATAATTCGTAATAAATGTTAAATATTAAGCATATATAAATATTAGTTATATGGTAATGTGCATAAAACAAAAATCCTATCATACATTGATTAGGTTTTTGACCATAGCGGTCAATTTTATTAGGTTTTGACTCGAAAAGCTTTGTCTCTCTGTGTTATAGCTTATAATTAGTTTATAATCTTTACTATATAAGTATGTTATAAATCATAAATTATAGAACCATTTTAATCAAAAAGGTTCTTTGCACTCAAAGGGTTCTAAATAGAACCATTTTTTGGGTAAAAGGTTCTACTGGCCAAGTACAGAACCCTAGGGTTCTATATAGAACCTCAAGGAACCTTTTTTTTTTTAGAGTGTGTGACCTTGTTGTGAGGCGATTGTGCTAACCACTGCACCACCATGCTGCCCGATACTTTTTTCAGTAAAAAGTAATCAAATTAATTAGTTTCCCCGTTACAACGCCATTACCATTACTGACAATAAAATGCACGCTACTATAATTGAGTACTGAAGCGGTTTTCATGTGAACAGTGTCTCTCTCAGCCATAGGACTTCTCTTTCTTTGGGGTGCGTGTGTGATCGGGGCTGGGGTGGAACACCAACCAGTGATAATGATTAGTGTGTCTATGAACGTGGTGCAACTCAGAACGATATGATTGGCTTAGATGGAGCACATTTCCATTGTTTGCCAATTAGAGGCAGAGTAGTGCAGGTTCACACACAAGCACATGCACAGTCAGTCGCACACATCAACGATCAATAGTCAGAAAATCCAAAAAGTTCAGAGGTAGCATTTGCAAACTGGAAACATAAGAACTTATTTTCTCTTGTTGAGGTGAAAGACAGGAATGTTTATGTATCAAGCAACTTATGTCCAGGAAAGAAAGAGTCTCTCTGCATCGGTAAAAAGTAATTCTAATCTAATGAAGCACCTCACATCATCACATGCCGCCACAAAATTAGTGGCTAAGTAATGTGGTTATATAACGTTAGTGGGAATAACGTGAGCTCTGCTACTAAAGGAGAAGACAAAGCCATGACTTCAAAGCAAATAAAACTTCACCACAAACACCGATTACTCAGAATTAAAGAAAATAATATCTAGATATATAGTTGGGGACATGCTGCCGTCGTCTCTTACATTGTCCCAAAACAACATTAAAATAGTGTAAATTAGTGTACAATGTTTTATATTTATTTTATAGTCCTTTGACAAATGAGTTTTTTTTTAGTAACGGAATAGTTACTTTCCCGGGTTATTAGTTACTTTTATAATTATGTAACTCAGTTACTATTTGATTGAAATAACTAGTGACTATAACCAATTACTCTTTTAAAGGAACATGCCCAACACCGATCATCACCAGCAATTACTCCAGTCTCCAGTGTGGAAACTATGATAAGCGGTTTTCAAGACTTTTAGGAAGCATTTATTTGAAATATAAATATTTTTATAACAATAACATTCATTTTACTGCAATTTTTATGGGCCTGAACTGACAAATAACTGACCTCAAATCTTTAAGCAATGTCAGCTGGATTCATCTGTTTGCATTATCCATCAGAAGACATCAAGTTCCTCATTTAGTGACTGCTGTCAGCCCTGAGATCTTGTTAACGGGGCCATATGTCTGCTCAAGCATGTTTACTATGTGCACACGTGAGCTGCTGATATACAAGACCAGTGGAGTTATTATACAGCAGTAAGTGCTTGTCGGGTTTGAAATAAACCTTGAAGGAAGATGTGCTTTAAAACTCATGTCCCATTCTTGAATTTGGTTGATTGGTAGTAGTATAGTAAAATAAGTTGTTTTGTAGGCTGAATCCCAAAGAATATTTTTTGTATAAATTAAATATGTTATAAATTATTTTAACAAATAACAATAATGATGCATGATATATCAGCACCTATAATATCATCAGCTCATAAATGCTTATTAAATAAATTATTACAAGAATTTGTACTTGATTACATGGATAATAGTTACAAGATCAGTATTTAGAATTCGGATTCAGTATGATATACAGCATTTTATAGCATTATTATAGCAAACAAAGAAACATGCGCACAAATTTGTTATTGTTCAATTTCTTTGTACCTGTTTAACATGATGAGTCTCAATCAGTTCCCTTGTTTAGTAGTCAGAGCAATGATCTGGGAGTCACCCATTTTAAGGTTCGTCTCAATAGCAAAATTCTTCCAGTCTGCAGAAACGTTCGACCTTGAAAAGCCCTATAATGCACTGTGAAAAATCAGAGAGCATCAATACTTATTATGTTCCCTTAAAGTCTTTCATTTTCGTATGTTGATGTGATTCCAACTTAAACGGAATAGTGAGTAGGGAGTGGGTTTTCTTTTTGTGCATCATTCACTTGTAGCAAACTAATGGTAAAAGGGGTATGGTTATGAATATTGTGGCTGAAGCAGTCAAATTGACCTCAATAGAGAAGAACCGCCACTCCAAACACGGAGGCAAATAGTCAGATTTTGATTGAAGATTACCAAAACAAAAGAATTTTTTTTTTAAAAATCTGTGAATTAATTTGAACAGATGCAAAAGACCATAAACCATAAATTAACCATAAATGAACGTGGTTAGACAGGTACAGAACAATCTAGCAAACATGTGTACATGATAAAAAGATTGAAATATCGCTGGTATAAATATTACAATCAAATTAATTATCTATGATGTACTTAAAAAATATTGTGTGACAAATATGTTATTTTCATAAATTCCAGATTTGATGTTGTATGTCAAGGGCATTCTCAATTCATCCTGTGTCCTAATGTCTAGTGAACCAAACTCATTGCTGTCCTTAACAGTGCCTGAATGACTGTAGCATACACAACCTGCTAGTTTTCGACCTCAGAAACTAGAGTTCAAGTTTTGTGGGGTTTGGGGGGGGTGGAAGCATTTCTATTGCCCTCATTTAAGTGCCTATCTTCAGTAGTTTGTTGTTATTCTTGTTCTTTCCACATATTTTCCAACTGTGAAATAACAGCCCAGTTCACCGTTGCCACCTTGTGTGCACTAAAAAACTAAAAGGTGAACTGTGCGTATAATGTATGTGAAGTGAACTGTGAAGTGTTCATATAAGGCACTATGTTAATGACAAAAAAACAACAAACCAAAAAATGCCAGCATACACAAACAGTAGCTTGTACTTAAAAACCAAAGTATTTTTAAACTTGATGAGGAAGCCCCAAATTGTATGAAATCCACGCTATACTGCTGTTAAATGTGCCCACCATGGCCTCACATTGACCTTGTCCTAAAATGTGCTTCTTATTACTATCAGCATTATGCAGTTTTTGGGGGTTTCCTTCATTATCCACTGACAGCCCCAGTGCCCTGCTTACCCCCCACAATGGCACCATTAGTATATGCTTTGGTCTGCATCTCACTTCACCTGATATTAGACCTTCGCAACCCCTTAGAGCCAATTAGCACCTCCACTAATTACCCGTCCTGACTCCAGTCATCTGGGGTCAGATTCCCAGACTCCGAGAAGAGTCATTCAGGTCGCCAGGCTTGGAAATAATTGGAGGCCAAATCAGCAGAAATGAAAAACATAAACAGAGGACTTCTGCAATCATTAGCGGGGGCCAGTCGCATGAAACAGAGAGTAGGCGAAGGCTGGAAACGAATCAAACAGCATTTGTCAACTATGTTCATGGGTTGTGTTGCAGCCAGTTCAAAGCTTGCTTTCCTTACGAGAGGATCATTAATAACACGCAATTAAGACACAAAAAGCTCATAATTACATTGATGGAAAAACCCACTAAACTGGAATTCTTACAAACACTAAAGTCCTCAGCAGGAGCACTGAAAAGAAAATCAATCGTTTTTGCTCAACACAAGCTTTTTTTTGTCTTTCACAAAGCTAAACCTTCTAGAACACAGCTGGCCTGGCTTTGGAATGCTGTTGTTTGTGTCGGAATTCCATAAACGTACGCTTTCGGCATGCAATGTTTAATTAGAGTTATGAAATTGGTGACTCTGTAAAGTATGGTTTGTTGATGAGGAGAGCCAGAAATACTCCAGAGGCAGAGCAGGAAGCCACACAGGGTCGACGTCTCAGTTGTGAGGTAGTGCAAAACACAAAGGCCGCTGGCTATTTTCATCCAGTCTCATTTTAACATCCTGTAATAATCTGTGACCGCAGGTTGAACATTCTCGAGACGTTTGAGCACCAAAGGACCTTCTGAACATAAAGATTAAAGCCTCTGGCTCTAATGCAACATTTTTGTGAAATCAATGGCTGATTCAATCTGATTTTAAAATCATCCTAAGCACGAAGTCTGCATGAAACTGCCGTCAGTCCTCAATTTAATACTGTATCAACTTCCATAAAATATGTGTAATGCGTGTTATCACTAGGGCCATACAGAATCTGCGGACATTTTATGCTATTTCAGCAGAGAAATTTGTAAAAAAAAAAAAAAAAAAAACCTGTGAATTTATACGTAATTTTAGGCGTATCATAAAAACGTAATATATTAAATAAAAAATAATACATTTTTTACTTTAATTAAATGTTTACAATGCAAATCCAATTAGATCCACTTATTTGGTAAACAAAGCAAGTCTCTCATAGATGTATCTACTACAAGACAGAACATATAACTTTACAAACTGTACTGTAAATAAATCTTTTAATATTATTTTTATTTAACATTTTATTATTATTATTATTATTATTATTATTATTATTATTATAATATCACAATAATATTAGTGAAATGAATTTAAAAACTGAATAAATATAAATTTACACACATTTACACAAGTAAATGCAATGATGGGCTCAATGATGGGCTAAAAATTGCACTTACATACCATACCATAAAAAAATAAAAATAACACCAAACAGACCTGCAGTCTAGAAGGGAAAGCAATTTTTACACATCACATAAAACGAATGGCTGCATTTAAAGTGTCTTTACTTAATGTGGTGTCTTAATATTTGTAACTTTTTTCAAATTTATCTTAGATTTATGCTATTGCTTTGTAGAAATAATCTGTCAGAATCTTTGGTTTCATTTTGTTTCAAACTAGAATTTAAGGAACTCGTGTTTCATCTACAAACGATACAGCTGAGGTATGTAACTGTACCATTTGTTTAGTAAATAGTAAAGGACATTTTACTCTTCTTGCAAATCTGTTAAACCTTTCTTTTTATTGGGTTTTAACAAGAAAATCATATTAATAACCATAACAATGGATGACATCAAGTACAATAATAAACAAGAGGAAATAAAGAAATTTAAATAAAATAAAATAAATAATAGTAAAATAAAATAAAAAGGGGTGTAGAGGCAACCTTTTTACTATAAACATTTTGTAATGTAGTAATTAAACAATTTAAGTCACAAAAAAAATCTGCAATTAAGGGTAATTTGTGACTATATTTACCTATTAATAGATGTTATGTTTGTCATGAAAAAAGTAACAAATTATATCACACATGGAAATATATATATATATATATATATATATATATCAATGGTTAACTTTGATTCGAAACTTAAATCTGTGAAACCTAGGTCTGTGAACGAAGACTGAAATTGCTAATGACTTATTTCAGCACGTTTAAAATGCTTGTTTATTTTTCAGTTGATAAAATCATTTATTGTGTGCTCTGATCTTTCAAACTTTGAAAATCTTTACATTAACAAACAGTGGTGATACACACACATAAGAAACTACTATCTTTTAAAAACATCAACAGAATGCATCTGTTTTCCACCCCAAATAAGCTCCAGCTGATAAATTAAATGGTCTACTTGCTTCAGGCTAGAACTGCCAGAACAACACGCTTGAACTACAACCTTACAAAAGTCTCCATTGATCTCACTGTCTCACCTCCACCATACTCCATATAGTACGAGCTTTAGTGGGTGTGTGACAGACAGGCTGACAGCACACTTATGAACAGTCACACTTCTGATGGAGGAAACACTAACAGACCGAGAACATATGGCTCAGGGTCACAGCCAGGGTCCTGAAATAAATGACATCAGTCTGGTTAAGCACACTCTATATAAATAACATTTGATTTCATTTCAGACACCATATTCAGCTTCCTGGGAGTATAAAGAAATGTGCATGTTTCTTATTCTGTGTGGCGACATGAGCACTGGTGGCCGTATGTGGTCGGCCTTCAGTCGAACCTTTGATTTAGTATGTAGGAGCAGCCTGACATTAAGCCCATCAGGCTAATGACAGTGGGGGGTTTAAGAGTCTCCACCCGGGACTGTTATTCTATAGGTCTGATGCCGTTACCACCTGCCAAGTGTGGCAGAGCGGGTGGACATCTGCTTTCCTTTTTTATAAATAATTGCTATGTGTTGTTGTTTTAGGAACCATCACTGAGTGAGGTCTGTGTCCTTGAAGTAGCATTGAAAGCTGTGTCAGCTCAGATTTATAAGGTGTCTTGTGTCTAATGTTAGAGCAAGCGTCAATGATTCAAGCTCTTGATGATGATTTATTCGAGAGGGTTTGATTCATCATTACTGTATGTCACAAAAATCTAGAGTTTCAGGCTGTCATATATAAACTACATAAAATAGTTTAGTGCAGATTTTGGAACAAACTTCCTGGGCATTCATTTAGCTTTGCCTACTGTATATACTCCATCAGGACAGCAGCAACTGACTTGGATTTTATGAATCACCAATGAATTCAGCTAAAAAACATCTGCATTGTTCCACTGATGAAAATAAATTACATAAACCTTGGATGATCTAAGGGTGAGTGAATTAAAAGTAAATTTCCATGTTTCTGTGAAGTATCCCCTTTAAACTGTAGTGTTTTATGACTGATAAAAACTGACTGGTTTCATGCATGCACGCACACACACACACGTTATTCTTTATAGTTATTCTGACTTCCCACAGATGTTTATAATGTCCAGAGTATACTGTATATTCTGTCTATGAGCTGTTTTCTATCTATTTTGCTGATTATGGCACACACACACACACACACACAATATACATCTAAAATTGCATAAAAACAAAGATAATGACTGTTGCCATGAAAATAAGCACAATTGTATTGCACATGTATCTTCTCTGTAATCATTGTGTTGATAAATGTCAAACAACTGTATTTTTAAAAAGAGTAAGTTAAACAGATATACAAACATTTTCTAGGGCTAACCAGAATCAGAACGACTTCAGAAGGAAATGTTATACAACAAAGAAAAGGGTCTAATTCAAGCTCATGATATCAAATTCACTAAGCTCGTATTTAAAGAAAATACTAAATCCAGATTTATAATAACAAACAAGTGCTATAACAAAAAATGGGTTGCTCAAAATGAGGTTAAATTTCTCATACGAGTCATAGAAATCCCACTGAGGGTAAGAGAAAGTGGTTAGGGGTCAGAAAGAATCCAGCAGCATCTGGATTTCATGCGCGTTATTTCCTGTGGATCGACTATACTGTACATACTACATACCTCTGCCCACCTGATCCAGCCCTGGCCTTGCCTTACAGGAAGTGTGCAGCTCTGTGGCCGCTCCTGACCTGAAATCCTTCTCATACGAACCACACCAAATCACCAATTACTACTAGATCAGGAATATTAAAAACTGTGAATGTGAGAATTTAATGGCCAAATGATTTTTTTGTTGTACTTTTTAGCTTTTTGGAATGTAAAGGTCTGCGTAATTATGTTTGATAACTAATGATGGAGATACACTATTGTTTTTGCAAAGAGCTAAAATCTCTATTTAAAAATAAGTACTGTAAATAAACCCATTTTCTGATAATCCAAATCATGGCCTTCCTTATGCAAAGGCTAACCACAGTAAACTTTTAGTAAATTCTAAATATTCAGTAAATGACTCAGATCTCAAATACATATTTATGCATGGAATTCAAGGAAGTCAAATTTACTTTGAGGCGCACTTTACTCTCTTTGTTAGTGATTAATGTATCAATGAATTAAGCAATGTTTTGAAGAGAATGGATTACTTAAAAACACCTACTGTAAGTGCACAACAGGTTAGATTTCTTGATACAATCTATATCAGGGATCACCAATCTCGGTCCTGGAGGTCTGGTGTCCTGCAGGGTTTAGCTCCAACTTGTCTCAAAACACCTGCCTGGATGTTTCAAGTACACCTAGTGAGAGCTTGATTAGCTTGTTCAGGTGTGTTTGATTAGGGTTGGAGCTAAAATCTGCAGGACACCGGACCTCCAGGACCGAGATTGGTGATCCCTGATCTATATTGTAAGAATTGGCTATGTCTCTCCATGATAATAAACCCTGAGGATGGTTATGGAATTCCACGATAACAAACCATGAGAATGGTCAGGCATTAAGGCAATGAGCTGGCTAATCTAAGAAGATCAGAAAACCAGCTGTTCAACTGTTTTATTCAAATCATCCTGAGTTTATCTTCCTGTCTGTATGTCCTTGCTCCATCAGAGTAAACCATTCACATCTCACATAAAAGGTTCAAGGTTTTAACTTGGTATATATATTCATGTTTGGTATCATTTTAAATGTCTCTGTGTGATTGGTAAAGTGGTTTTAAGGTCATTATACTATTTCACTGGTATTTGTTGAATTTGGTTTTAACTCTGATGAAATCTCTGCCAGATGCTCCCCCTCCAGAGGTGATTAACACATCAATGCATTAGGCGTGGGTCACTGTGACACCCTGTCGGGTACTTAAGGTTAAGATCTTTGCAGATCGGCGGTTTTTTCTGCAGCCAGAAGACCCCGTTGCAACTTACAAGTTTTTGGGTTCTGTCCCGGAGCTTGTAAGTTGCAATGTCTTTTTACATGGTCAGGTATCAATCTTTAACTCTGTTATACAATCTGAATTGGCTTATCATGTATAATTATGTGAATTGAAATGGAAAATCTTTGCCTGTAAAATAAATACAATTCTTGTTTAAACTTTCATATTTCCTGACAATCACTGACTTAATATGATATAACCTAGTGGCTAAATCAAACTCTCTTTAAGTATGAGCATTCAAATTAAACTAAATTGGAGTCAGATTAAATTCGGAGTTGGAAACTAATTAAAATACGTTTTCATAAGTAAATATTTCTTTTTACATGTGCTAAAAGGCCTGCATGCATTTAACTTCAACCATGCTGTTAGCTTCGTCGTTGGGCTAACAAAAAGGATCTTTACAATATGATATCATACCAACCCCAGGGATAACGAGGTTTCCAACCAAATACAGAAACCCTAATTCTAATATGAAATGTCATTTTTCATTTATTTATTTTCTTTTTCAGCTTAGTCCCTTTACTAATCTGGGGTCGCCACAGCGGAATGAACCGCCAACTTATTTAGCACATGTTTTATGCAGCGGATGCCCTTCCAGCCGCAACCCATCACCGGGAAACACCCATACACTACGGATAATTTAGCTCACCCAATTCACCTATAGCGCATGTCTATGGACTGTGGGGGAAACCGGAGAACCCGGAGGAAACCCACACAAACACGGGGAGAACATGCAAACTTCATACAGAAATGCCAACTGACCCAGCCAATGCTCGAATCAGCTACCTTCTTGCTGTGAGGTGACACCGCGAACCACTGCACCGGCTTCTGGACATAATTTTGACTACGGGTGCTTTCACACTAAATTGCGCTAAATTGCATTAAATTTACGTTATATTGCCTGAATCGTACCCGTTTGACTGTCTCCCCTTGCCTCCTTCTCGGTTGGTTTGTGTTCACACTGTCTTTTTTCCTTCTGAACTAGGGGTGGGCGATATGGAAAAAATATCATATCACGATTTTTTCTGGGAAAATCACGATTCACGATTTTTATCACAATTCTTTTTTTAAGTTGATTTTTAAAGACTATTTTGCAAATTACACAGGTACAATACAACTAAACTAATGTCCCAATATTAAAATACACTATTCTGCAAAGGAAGAACAATCAACAAGACTTGCAATTACCATCAAAATGAACATTTTAACAAATCTAACAAATCTTTATTAGACACAGATCCTCAGCAACACCTTCAACAATGTAAATGGCTTTTTTTAACAAAGTTAACAAAACTAGTAGTGTTTTGAACTTAATAAATGCATAACAATCAAGATAACCATGAAACCATGATTATTCTTCATACTACATGATTATACAACCAAAATCTATAATCGCTGCATCCCTAATTGTTACGCAGTTCAAAACAACATATGAATGTGTTTGTAGAAGAAGCCTTCTTGAGCAATGCACTTATTTTGTTGTGCTTTAAAAATACAACATTTGAATGTGTTTGTAAAGAGAGCCACATTGTACAATGCAGTGATGTTATGTAGTTTTAAAGTACAACATATTAACATTTTAATGTTCAAAAGGCCAACGTGGGTGTCTTAAGGAGCAAAATACAGCATATGGGCTCTTATATTGCTGTTGTGTCATTATTGAAATATTGAAAGTCATCTCTGGCCCCTCATTTGGGATGCTTTTCATGCCAACTACGGTCGGTGTTATTTCAGTGACAAATGTCGTGAGCGCAGATCACATTTATATACAGTAATACGTGCATGCGGGTCTTCGCTTGCGCGCCTTTTCCCTCCGTTCGTGCACACAACTTCTTGCACCCTCAAATAAACGCTACTGAAGTGTGATTTAGTGCGTTTATGTAACGCGTATGTCTCCAACATTTATAAGATTTGCTATATATATTTACGAATGTCTCCAATAAACCTACAGAGCGGCATTCATGCGTCCTGAAGTAAAGTGAAGCAGCTTTAAACTCCAGCAAGATAAAGTCATTGTATGCCGAAGCGTAGAGCTTTATCTGTAAAGTATATTTATGGAAACTGTTCATCTTAACTGAAAGCTGCGCCTGTATGCTGGCCTCGCGCATCGCGCAGCCCTGTCAGCATGTAACCTTAAAGGGTTAAACAAATGACGCACAGCACTATGGTTACACAAAAGTTGCCGCTGTTATAATTCACTTACCTTTTAATACGTTTTGGTGCGACTGTAACCCGCTATTGAAAAAAAAAAAACAACGACAGACGAGTGAATGTTTTGAATGAGAAGTAGTAATAGCCGTGGCGGGATGAATTTAGGTGAGGCGCCTGTCATGGAAGAATGAATGTCGCAGAAGCATTGCACTATATACTTGTATGACGATACAACGATTTTTCTGAAAAAGTGGATCGTGCAGTAATTATTATCGTCCACGATTAAATATCGTATTATCGCACAGCCCTATTCTGAACCCCGGTACGCCTGCATCATCAAGGCGCTATTTTGTGTACAGCTGTTGCCAGGTGACGGACACAAAAGCAAAGCACCAAAATGGAAAGACGTCCGCACATCGCAGTTGTTTCGCTTTTACTGAACCTTTTGGTTTTGGACATACAGAAAGCAACTTGTGATCTGCCGCAAAATTATTATACACGTTCAGAACATCACGCAATGTCTGCAGAAGCTGTTTTTGAAGGAGACAAGCAGACATTATCACTGTCCTTGCCCTGGCTAAGTCCCGCTTGTCAGCAAGGTACAGTATGCGATACACAGACTCTCACACTGACACACACACACACACACACACACACACACACGAATGAATGAACATTATAAAAACTATAGTTTGTTGTACTGTTGACGGTTCACTTCTGCTATTTGGTACGATTGCATTCATACCAAAAGTGAACTGGACCAGAGTTTGCATGAACCGTACCCCAGACCACCTCTTTTAGGCAGACTCGGGTACGGTTCGAGGGTGCGCACCCGAGTTCAGAAGACACGTTCACACCAGCTAAATGTACCGTACTTTGACGTCAAATTAACCCGGGTGCAGAGCAAAAGTGCTATTGTGAAAGCACCCTAAAATAAACCCCAGATGTAATAAAGCAGCTAGTCACAACAAACAACAAAATAGAAACAATTCAACTGTGCAAATGCAACCCGGAAACCTAGCAAAATGTAATTAAATGAACTGTATTACTTTGATATTTCCTAGATTAATCACTGTAAACAAAACAAACAATTCCACTTAAAATGTGCCCCAAGTATAAATAGAAGCTCAAGCTTTAATTTCTAGACGCTTAAATAGAGTGCTAATATCTACATCACTTTTAAATTGTTTTATTCTTGACTGAAACTGAAATACTTAAATTTGTATTTCTCTAGTACTTACTGAAAACAGAATCATTTTGATCTGTGAGATTTGCTCTGCAAAAAATCCATACACAGGAAACGGCAAGTTCATGTATCATGTCAAGCCTACTCTTTTGCTCATATGGCTCTTTAAAACTAATTAAGTTTTTAAAGTGGACTTCCTTTTCACGGCCATCCACAGAGGTGCCATTTAAAAAGATAAACTGTGCTGAACCCCTGAGAAAGCAGTGTTGAATTGTAGCTTGAAACTGTTTCGCCTGCTCTTAGTGACAGGAAATATGCTAAAAAAAAAACATCTGAAGGGAGATCCCATTCAGAGTTCTTCTGCAGATTTGCCTTAAATCAGACGTTTGTTGTTTTTATTACCTTGCAGAATAGCAACATTTGTAGCAAGTCATCAAATCCAAGCACGTTCATGTGTTTTTCTCATCACTGCTGCCCACACAGCACTCTTCTCTGGGGTCGGCCAAGCGCATCTGAGCACCTGGGATGAACCAGGAAGAGCCTGTTTAAAAAAAGTCCACTCGAATGTGACCTTTGACATAGATGTGTGATTGTCTATAGCTAATGCATTGGCGGGAAACAAACATAATCAGTAAGACACTGGTTTACAAGCAGGTCAAGTTTAATAGTATAAACCTCAATGAATGAAACCCTAATGAACTCCGACAGGAGACTCAATGACATTAACACAAATGACCGAAACACATGCTAGTGTACTTAAGCACATGGCTTACCAAGTAAAAACCAAAGGAAATGACCATGGGATTTCAGTAAGCTGTGGAGTATACTGACTGCCAACGGTTGTAAGTTTCTTTGACTGAATGAAACTGATCCATCCCCGTAGACCACAGTTACATTTACCAGTGCTACTTTCATTGTCGTCAGTGTATTGAGATGAACAAAACAAGCTTGTGACATCCATAAACAACAAGGTTAAGGAGAAAAGCAGTGGTAAAATTGAGACCTACGGTGGAAGAAAGAGCCTGAATAAGTAACAACACGCCAACAGTAACCCAGTTGGATTCTTAACACTGAGGTATTTTCATTCGAGCAAGGTGGCTGGCAGTAAAAGGGAGGGTGTGGTGTTTATGCCTTTAAATGTGACTTTAAATACATCTCCTTATGGCCAATGTAGCCACAGTTTACAATACACTGCCACACATGCACTGACACTTCCTTAAGTGCTTCACTCAAGACACAATGGTATACTAATTTACCCATTGACCCCATGTATACTACTGTTCAAACTTCCATGCCACTGACATCTTGTGTAACGTATGGCACGATGCTTCACCAGAATCCATTCAAAGTTATATGGAAGGGGGAACTATTTTGAAATAGTAGAGAATCCAGGTCCTAAAGCAAGCCAATTAAAAAAAGAAACAGGCAAGAACATTGGTACAACAAATGCAAGTAAACATGATCATCAAACATCTAACAGCCTGTGATGACTTTCCTGATCAACTATCAAACCCCTAATGAAGTTACAGTACTTTGGGACTGTTGATGGATTCATTTTACTCTGCATTTTGATCAGTATTCAGAACCTGATCTAGACTTGTTCTTTGACTAAATGTGACTTTCTTTTCTTGCATTTTGCTCCGTTGTTCATCTTTTACAATCAGATTTTCATCCAATAAAATATTTTGATATTAAACTAAATTTGGGGAATACATTTTGTGAAAATATTCTGGTGTTTGTCCGCATTTATGTGTAACACTGGTGGAGAGAGATTTAAACATTACATTCAACAGGATAATTCCCCCCACAAAATATTTAAGTAGTCAAAAACCTAATAGATTTATTAAACAGTTCGATCAATATGGATTACTAATACTAATATTTTTGACTCTTCTAATTTTTAATTACCTAGAACAGTGGTTCTCAAACGGTGGTACGTGTACCAGTAGTGGTACGCAGGCTTACTTCTAGTGGTACGTGGAGGAATCGCTGAATAATTAAAGTTGAAAAATGAACACACTTTTAACCCTTTGATGCGTACGATAACACAGATGTGATCAGTGATTTTATTAGGTTAAACCTTTTATTTTATTTTCTATTTTTGAATGTTTGTTATGTATTCTTTCATGTAAAGCTATTTTCCTCCCTGTATTTGTAACAGTTGTTGAGGCGTATCCCGTATTTTTATATCCCAATTTTGACAAGTATAGTTTATTCACTTGCTTTTCTGACACACAAAGCTTACTTTAATGCACAGTAATCTAAGTTCTAATTTCTCTGCTCAAACTATTTAGAATGTTTAAAGTGACTGATAAATAATAATAATAATAAAAATAATAAATATTCATAATAATAAGAATTAATCCACAATGTTTTTGAACTGTGGAGGGCTGCAGCTGCTTGATTATGCCTACTACTCTATTGTATTTCAATACTGGTCATTATTGTGGTACTTGGAGAAACCATTTTTTTTCAGAGGTGGTACTTGGTGAAAAAAGTTTGAGGACCACTGACCTAGACTATCAATGACAGACAAATCTTATCGAGTTTTATTCAAACATTAATCAAATCTGTAAGGTTTTGGAACAATATGAGGGTAATTTATGCCAGAATTTTTTTTTACCAATTCCTGTAAATGAGAGTTCATTTGTTATTGGTAAATCACTACTACAAATAAGTCAGTCCAGTCTCCACCATATGCATAACAGAATCTCAACACTAGCAGGTCAACCAGCTACTTATGATGTAAAGTGAAGTGAGCCTCGATATTGGTTCTCTGCTTTTTAACCCATCCAAGTGCATCCATACTTTTTGTTTGAGAAGTGAGAGCACGCACGCACACACTGGGAGCATACACTTTAAGCAGTGGCCAGCTATTGCATCCAGCACTCAGAGACAACTAGAGTTAGGTGCCTTTCTCAGGGGCATCTCAGCTGGGTATCAAAGAGAAAATGCAGTTCATTGCCCCCATCTTCAATTACAGCCAGGACTGGGAATTGAACCAGAAACCTTTGGATTACAAGTCCAACTCACTAACCATTCGTCCTTAACTTCTTTCTCTATAGTAAGTGACATTTTACTCTTGAATCGAGACTAGGCCTCTCATCAGGACAAACCCAATTCACGTCTATTAATGAACTGATGAGTTGAAATCAAATG
Organism: Danio albolineatus; assembly: GCA_903798035.1. Classification (NCBI taxonomy): domain Eukaryota; kingdom Metazoa; phylum Chordata; class Actinopteri; order Cypriniformes; family Danionidae; genus Danio; species Danio albolineatus. Next base: position 12,724,653 of record CAIGQQ010026964.1, on the reverse strand, counting down.
TGCAAGATGAGGAACACATACAAAAAGTCAACATTTCCTAAACACTTCCAGGCATGTTCAGGTGCACATCCCTACTCAACTTTTCAGTTTCCCACAGTTTTGGGAGGCTTGACAGACGCATATGGAATTGGCCATACATGTGCTGGAATCTGTGCATGTTGAACAGAGCCGTCATCAGAAACTCACTGGAGTACCAGCAAAAACACCAAGAGGCCATTCATTCATCAAGTAAACCTGTCAACACTTGAAACAGTGATGTGAACCTGCAGGTCAACTGGGGTAGATGTTCATATTTTTGTGTAATGCATATTTTCAGCCCAGCGTTGAACCTAGAATTAGACGGAATTTAGATGGCTTCATATTTGCAAAATAGTCTCTGATTGCTAGGAAAATGTAATAGTACTAGGATTGCTAAGACGGCAGTGATGGCTTTAGTCTCGATTTTCAAGTGCTCAACATACGGTACAGACTTGTTGACAAGCTCCTGAAGATGGAGAGCTGGACACTACAGCCATGACTCACTCTCACAATGTTCAAAAATTAGTTTAAAAAAAGAAAGAAAAGAAAAAGGGGGGAAACCACCATGATCACTGATACAGAAGAAAGGATACTGTAGATGTGGTATGCGTCATTATTTTTGTATTATAATTTTGTCATTATTATCATCATTATTTACCATTATTATTGATATCACAGTTACTGTCATTACAGGATATCATCACCACCTTTTGTATTATTATTATTATTATTATTATCATTATCAATGCTTAATATTATTTAAATACTACCAATATTATTCTGATTGTCATTGCTCTTACAGACATTTGTTTGTGTTATGTTTTTTCATTTCTGTTCAATCGCTGTTTATGTGTTCTGGGTTTACCATGTTGTATGTTTTTGCACTCTTAATAAAAATTTAAAAAAAACAAATTTTTGTGTCATTAATTTCCATACCTTCTGTAAATATGCTGTTAATATATTTATACTGTTAAAGGAACCAAGAGTTACGTTTATGAATGTACGTTTTTCTGGATGCATCGACTCTCGAATGCAGTTGCTATTAAGTTGAATGTTAGGAATGTGCTAGTTACATAAAAACTGAGCCTACAAGGAGTCGAGTATATGATCAATAGAATTGTACCAACCACACTGTTTAGACCAATGATTAAAGACAATGCCTCATCATTTGTTTGTATGCCTGTATACAAACTAGCCTCAAAGAACTGCCCTTTGAGCAACCAGAATGACTCCTTTCATGTTTCTTCTGTAATGTCCCCTTACTGCAAAATCTTTTTCTATTAAATCTTCGAAAATTAATATTCCTGAGTATTGTAATAGTTTTAATTCCAACACACGACAAACGAGTCTTCACTAATGTGGTGGTGATTTGAATTTCATTCACATATAGCCCAAAATCGTCCTCGGTGAGTGCCTCAACTCATCTTAATCATTTGCTGTTAGTGTGAGATGTTTAACTGTAGATTGTTATAAGGAGCTACTGCTGTGTCTGAAACATCTGTATTCATTTATGTGTGAAATTATGAGTTTATTATCTATGGTGAGGATCTAAATTGTGTTAAACATTGGTTTTGCTAGTACAGATTTATCATCATATGGGGAATGTTCTACCCTGTGTCTGCAATGGCCTGTGGAGAGACTGTAAATGATTCAAATCCTTTTACAATATGGTCAGTTGTGGTTCAGAGGATGTGAGGTGTACCATGGGACACATATATTTAGCACATATGAAATGTTGCCTGTATTTTGTATTACAGATATGTCCTCTGTAGCTTACCGTGCGCAGGACGAGCTATGATTTTACACTGAGTTTATTATGTAATCTCACTGATACATATATTTCTGTAGAGGCAACTAATGCATATACAGTAAAATACATGTCCACAGGAAATCAAGGAGAAATAGTGGAGCTCTTAAAATGATGCTTCTCTGAAAAGCCTCAGTTTTTTGGCTTATTTCAGATCAGAATGTGTTACTGCAGCAGATTTGAAGATGTTATCAACTCAACAGTATTATGTAAATAAACTCATAGAGGAAAAAAAGTCACTTAATGCCACATAGACACCGCCAGATTTTCAAAGACATTGAATTGCTGTTCAGGGTTTCAAAACTTACAGGGTATCAGTGCACATTACAACGTCAAACGTTTCATAGTATTGGAAGACCCCCAGCAACAGTTTTGAGGAAACGTATAAAATTTCCAACTGAGGAAATCCTACAAACTAAATTGATAATCCAGAAGAAGCTTTCAATTCAGACAAAGAAAAACTGAAGAATTCTGAAGAGGGGGAAACAACTTACCCTAAAAATGCCAAATGCTAATATTATTCATTACTAAAAAAACAAACAAACAAAACAGGCAGACAGGTTTCTTAGGTTATTTAAACTGCTTAAACATTTACAGATTGTGCACAATAATTAAAATGATGTGCTTATCACTTACTAAATGCAAACAAGAACTGATTTGTCTCAAATTTCAGGTTTTTGGCTATGATCTTGAGAAAACAGTCATGAGTGAAAACTGGGTATAAAATCTTGTTGTGTTTGCTAGGCATAAGAACCTGTTCATATTAACACTTTGTAATAGTTTTTGTTAGTTTTTTTAATGCATGTGCTCATTTGAGTGAGTCGTGAGCCATTTTTCTTTTCTTTTCTTAGTTTTTTTTTCCAGTTGTGCTCACAAACTGCACCTTTTTCCAATGCTTTGAGGATAACACTGTTTTATTGATGTGCAGATCTAAACTTGAATGAAGTTGAGCTTTCACCAGACCCTTCACTTTTCTATGTGCTTTTACAATAACTGGTGATGACTGTGTACTAGCCATCAACCTACCTCCAAACCTAACCTTAATACATGTAGTAAATCACCTTATTTACCCCGGTACTTTCTGGGGTAAACTAAAGTGCAATCCAATTTAATTATATGATCTGTTCATGCTCAAGCTACTGTTATGATTTTTTGGCCTTAATGTTTACTTTGTCTAAAATTTGTACTTTTTTCAAATTAGTTTGAATGAATAAGACATGGACATTGAACTTGAATGAATGAATGAACATGTTTAATAGGTTTAATAGAAACCACTGAAATCCACTGAAATAGGGTGGATGCATCCCTAAAAATACAAAGTTTATTCATGAAACGCTAAGCCTGCATGCTGAGAGATTTGCAGATAACGTCCTCCACCTCAGCTCCACCTGTGTATAGATCTGCTACAGGGGTTACATGTACGTTATGTTTTGAGCAACAGGGTGTTATGAACCAAGACAGTATGTTTGTAAATATACTGGCAATTAATATACTGGAAAAGTACTTAATCTGCATCAATAATCAAAGCAGCAGCAGCAGCAGATACACCACAAGACTAAACACATAAACACTAGCCATATACATATTCATTACATACTAAATCTCTCGAGAGTTATCATGACAGAAATGTTTACAGTGATTCCAATAACCAAAGCAGACCTTTCATGGTTTATTCCAGAAATAAGAAGCTATCTAAGAAGAAATAGAACACACTGGTTAATGTGTGTATAGTATACAAACATCATAAAACAGAATTTACACATAATTACATGGTGCAGTATTTCGTGGCATTGAGAATGTATGCAAATCTCTCCCATATGTAAATAACAGTTAACAAATTTGTGCTTAAGAAAATACACTCATACATAACCAAACCTTGTGTTGCTGAGCATTAAGTTGACCTACAAAACACTTGGTTTGATTGAGAGCCACCAATACAGGCCGACAGGAGTAAACAGGAAATATGCACAGGAAGTGTGCATTCTCTCTCACTGTCTCCCTCTCACAGAAAACACAGACACACACAGACACACCACTCCTCTCCAGCTCTAAATGACAAAGACAGCACATGTGCAGCACATGTTTTCATGCTAATTTCTGTAACAGCAAATATCTCACAATGAGTGGATAAAATGAGGCTGGCAACTAATGGAATATTCCATAGTGGATGTTCTCCAGACCCTCAGATGTAATCAGATGCACATTTACGTGAATCCCCTAAACTAAGAGTCATCTCCAAGCTAAACAGAACAAGTCCATCTAAAAATGTGCAGATGAGAAAAGGAAACATGAAAAATGGGATGCACTTTCTTATTTTTTCAACGGCATATTCAACGATTTTCTCATCAACATTTTCTGCCAAGCACTCAACTGCAACATTAATTGGATCATTATATTTATTTCAATGGATAGATGGATGGATGGATGGTATTATTTTACATTATATATTTTATTTTTTATATAATTATATTATATATTTTATATTATATTTTATCTCATCAGCTACTGTACATTTATACCGTTAACATTTTTTGTTTCTACAGTGCACTTACTATATAGTTGTTCCTATGAATGAAATTTTTTTTTAGCTCCTCTTGAAATAGCTGACCCTATATATAAGTAACAATTTTGTGAACTCAGGTCTGAACCCAGGTTGGAAACAAGTTGGAGAAACTGTTCAGATTTCTTCTGAAACTCTAAAGGAGAAACATGTGGGATTGTTGTTTTTGTTTGAAATGGACAATATATAAAAGATCCAACAGAGATATTGCTGGCGCTACACAGATATGAAACCTGATGTTATATGAACAAATAAAAAGATGTCCACTGAAAATGACAACCAGAGCTTCAATGTTTATGGTGGCTATTCTTCTGGAAACGGAAGTTTAAAAAACACTTCTCTCTTCTTGAGCTTCAATGGAAAATTGCATCATTACAAAACAGAACCCGTTTTACATGGAGAATTCCTCAAACTGGCCAAGTCAAAGACTGCTGACATCAGAGGCACTCTGCAGTTTTGTTACAGTATATATAAGAAAGACAGGAACAAGAATTTGTACTGTACCATGAATTTCTTTCCTATATTATTTTTATAGCTAGAATATATACACACTTTACAGCTGTTTCTACTAGGGAGCGCATAGAACATTTTTAGTACATGTCTTGTTATTTAAACAAATGCATAAGCACATCTTTATTTGAAAACAAAGGTATGCGTTAAACCTAAAAAAAATTTGTTAACAGCTTGACTTACGCAGAAATAAAGTCTTGCCTATGATGAAGAAACCAAAGGTAAATTTGGGATCCAAACCACATAAACAAAAGAAGAAAAAAGGCAACAGCTGTGTATTTTAGCATGTATATTCAAAAAAAATTTATGTAAACTATAATATATAAATATACTACACTTTATAAATCCATGTGGCAAACCCAAAAACCTGCAATAAACGTCTTTGATTGAAAATGAACAGTGTTTCTCTCAGCTCCAGATGTTCTTGTTTGAGCGGCAAGGCTGTTTTATATGACAATAATTGACATTTCTCTCTAGGAAAAAACAGACTAACTCCAAATAGAGCAAAAACAAAAACGTTAAAGGCACATTTCTACTATGTGTGTGGAAAACTGCTTCTATGAATGTCAACGAGTGAAATGAGGAAACTGTTAATTAGAGGCAACGAGGAAAAGAAATTGAGAAACGACTCTTCTGGTTTGCTAAAAACACTGAGGTTTATAATGCAATCATTTATAATCCCACAACTACTTAACATCCTTATGCATTGTCATGTAACATGTTAGTTCCATTAAGCTTTAATCCATTCTAAATGTCTAAGAGACACAAATGTGGGAGCGTTCATCAATTTAAAGAGCTGTTGTACTGCTACTGTCATTAGATTATACAAGTGTTAAAGAACTCAACTTACTCCAAGAGGAACAGAATGTTTTCAAATAATGAAGCTGTTGTACATCACTCAACTGAGAACACATTACTAATAGTTTTCATTACACTGGCCTTCTTGCTTAATTCTTACTTACTTCTTGGTATCTTCACTTGGTCAGTTTAATAAAGTGAATGTAAAACCACCACTAATAGGAAATGTAAAGTCATCCGGGGAAAAAAGTGCTTACTACATGCACTTTCTATTGTCTTGTTAGGACTTTTAAGCACAGCTGAGAATTGCAGAAGTCCCTTTAAGGCATTTCAAAGAAGTGCTTGACCCTTGACAAATGTAAATTATGCTGCAAAATAAGTGTGCATGAAGCAGCATATCCCAAGTATGAAAAATGATGGGGTGTCACAGTGGCACAGTGGGTAGCACAATTGCCTCACAGCAAGTAGGTCACTGGTTCGAGCCTTGGCTGTGTCAGTTGGCATTTCTGTGTGTCAGTTGGCATTTCTGTGTGTGGTTTGCATGTTCTCCCTGTGTTCAGACGGGTTTCCCCCAGGTGCTCCGGTTTCCTCTACAAGTCCAAAGACATGTGGTATAGGTAAATTGGGTAGGCTAAATTGTCTGTGTATGTGTGTGAATTAAGCTTGCCACGATAGACGGTGTTGACGGTGTTACCAATTTTAAGATGCAACACCGGTGACATCACTTTTCCACCGTGGCACCGTCCAACCATTTTTTTAAAGTATTTTTTTATTAAATATTTATTTGAATTAAATGGAAAATATAATTCTAAATAATTTACTTCAGACGAGAGCATGCACTATAACAAAAACAGTACAGTACAGTGCCTCATATTTCATTTATCAGACGAGGAGAACGAGAGGAGTTGAATTTACAGAAAGAGAATGGCGTATGATTTAGGGTCAAAACGCATTGCAAAAGCACCTGTTTGGCAATATTTTGGGTTCAAACCAAACGCAAAAAGAGAACCTGAAAACAGGCAGTCTGCAAACTTTGCCTGACAGTGGTGGCACACCACTAATTTATACACGCACCTTCAAGCGCGCAAGAATGAGGCTGCCAAAGTGGGCAATGCAGTTAAAAAAAAAAAAAAAAACACCGCAGAAGCCAGATGAACAAATGCACTGATGTAGTCACCAAGTATCTCTGCATAGAAATGGTGTCTTTCAACACCATTTTGAGGTTTCTTTCAGAGACCTCGTAACCACTCTCGACAGCCAGTATGAATTGCCTGGACGTACATATTTCTACAAAATTGCTAATCTACGAGCCTACAACCGTATCCGTGGTGAGCTGCAACAGGCCAAGTTTTTTTCACTTATAACAGATATGTGGTCAGTACAAAACTGACACCTTACATGTCGCTACCTTTCCATTTCATTCACACGGAATGGTAGCTAGTTTCAAAATGTCTCCAACCTGAACCTAGCTGTGCCCAACACTAATGAGAAGACGGAGAAAGCCTGCACGGACAATGCCCTTTCTGCTGTAAAGCATTTAATTCTTATTGACGGAGCAGAACAAATCATGACGGCACAGTTGGACGGGCACAAACAAAAATATAATTCGTATATTTTTCTTGGAAAAAATATCTTTTTGAAACTAATTTCCTTAGCTATAATTTGTATCTTAATTGTTATGTATGTTTCGTTGGTCAGATAACTACTAGATAAAAAAGAATAACGAATACCCTTGAAGGTGATGCCTTTCAAAACAAGTGTGCTATATGCTTCAGTGGCAAAATATGAGTTGCTGTGAGATTGTGTTGGTTTGGTAAATAAAATAGCCTAAATAAAATTAAAGTTAAATATTTATAGTTTCAGAGAAGCCTATATTAAACATTTTTTAACAATTATTGAAATATTAGAATAAGCAGGACAGGCTTGCACAATGTATTAAACAAACTGTTTTGAAAGGATGATAGCAGTGGCGCCTGCAGCCATACGGCTGTACCAACCATGAGAGGGCACGAATTAATGCAGCTAATTTATTTATTTATTAATAAATAATTGAAATTGATTATTAAACAGTATACAATGCAATATATTGACAAAGCAAGAAAGAATAAATAAAGGTGTGCGTTTGTTTGATTTAAAGTGTGTATGTACTTGCATGGTGAGAGATGTAAAGAAAAAAATAATTGATTAAACAAATTAAATTGTAATTGACCGGCACAACGGATGGTTTTGTCACTAACAATAAAAACAGTTTATATAGGCTTCTCTGAATATTTCACTTTAATTTTATTTAGGCTAGAATATTTTATTTAACAAACCAGTTTGTGCTTTGCCACTGAAGCATATAGCGAATGTCATTTTGGAAGTTTTTCTTTTATATTTGTTTCTTGTTCATTTGTTTAATCTTATTTAAACTTTGTGCAATTTATTTATTTATTTATCTTTCTATTTTATTTTCTTATTCATTTTAAAAACATTCTTATATAGGCTACTTAATAAACGTTCTGTAGTTATTAGCTTGGTTGCAACTTCCACAGTTTTTTCAACCTGTAGCATTGTTGTTGTTGTTTTTTCTTGTATGTTAATAAAAGTTCTGTGTTTAATGATTTTTTTTTTCTAGTGTCGTTGTCGTCCATTCAAACAATTGACGCCGAATTGACAATTGCCGCAAAACTGAAAGTGAAAGTATAATACACACGCATTTATAAGCTATTTAAAAGCAGAAAAAAAGAGGAAAAGAGGAAAGCCCCACCCCCACGGTGATACTGGTATTATTACCAGTGTTGTCACATGTCGATTAACCGTTGGGGAAATTTCCTCATCGTCACAACCCTAGTGTGAATGAGCATGTATGAATGTTTCCCAGAGATTGGTTGCAGCTGAAAGGGCATCACCTGCGTAAAACATATGCTAAATTGGTGGTTCAATCCACTGTGGCAACCCCAGATTAATAAGAGACTAAACTGAAAAGAAAATGAATGAATGAATGAATGGATGGATGAATGGATGGATGAATGAATGAATGAATGAATGAATGAATGGATGGATGAATGGATGGATGAAAGAATGAATGAATGAATGAATGATAGATAATGCAATGATTAGGACTCAAAAGATTTGTCACGTTTATTAATTGACAATACATTCAGTCATTCATTTTCTTTTTGGCTTAATCCCCTTACTAATCTGGGGTGATTATAAACCGCCAACTTATCCAGCATATGTTTTACGCAGCGGATCCCCTTCCAGCTGCAACCCATTTCTGGGAAATTTGAAAGTACATAAAACATAAAATTGTGAAATATCATTACAAATTAAAATTCCTGTTTGTTTTATTATAATTGTGCAAACCATGAAATTTTTTAGGATCTTACTGATTTTGAATCAGAATCTTGTGATGAAAAGGTCAAATAATCAATGATTTACTGATTTCAATCACTTTTATCAATTTAATCGAGAATCATTACAGTTTCAGGCCAATTCACCCCTGATTTACCCACATTAGCTGCTTATAAACAGAGATTACAGATCAAATCTGTATTACAGATGAAATCTTCCAATGCGCTCATAGAGACTTTGATGCCCTGATCATATCAAACATGTACAACATTTATGTTTAAGAAACAACTTTGTACAACAACAAAATTGTATAAAATAAAAACTGTAAAACTGTAAAAACACACTTAAGAGAAATCACCTCAGTTTAGAACAACCCTGAATTGCTGAAGTTACTCTGAAGTTTGAATTGCTGTTTAAATGCTAATCACAATCTACTGGGCGAGATCATGTGAGGAGCTTCCTCTTGTACAATAACTGTAATATCTTGTAGTGTGCTTTAAAAAAAAAGAAAAAAACTTTTGAGTAAAAGCCTTTATAGCCTTTACAGACTTTTGATTTTTTTTTTAACTAATTCCCTATATCCCGGTCATTAAATAAAAAGAGCAGTGCAAATTAGGGCTGCACAATGTATCGTTTCAGCATTGATATCTGAATGTGCACATCCAATATAGTCACATCACAATGTTACAATTGTACTTGACCAGGATAAACAGTTCAGATCACATTGTGTAGTTTTTGCAGAGTTTAACCAATATGGAGTGAAGGTTTTTCATTTGCACATGTTTTTTAAGGCCTGAGAGAGTTCAAAGTATTCAGGCATGATTTTTTTTTTACCATTTTTAACTTTACTACAGAATAATGTTGTTGAATTATTTATGAAGTAAAGACTTTTGGAGTGTTATTTAACATCTGATTATTCAAATTCTGTACCTGAATACTACTTGACTGGCCCGAAAACTATAAAACACTGTTTATTCCACTTTTACCTTTGCTTTTTGTATTTGCTTGTAATTTGTTTATTCATTTTATGCAAGATTCACTTCCCTACAGAATCATCCCAATCATTCTAAATAATACATTCATTTCAAATAGCAGTTTTCAAGTCTGTGAAACTGTATATATGGCAATATTTATAGCAGAAAAACAAAATATTGCAATGTCATACATGTTTTAAAGAATCTAACTTAGAGTTAAAAAAGAATAAAATGGAGGACGTACTTGAAAACCCATGAGAGAAGGAAAACAGGAAGACAGAAATAATCAGACAGAGAGAGAAAATCCAGTGCAGGAACATGGATCAGGGAAATGGGGCTTGTCACATTACAGTGAAAAATAAGGTGGTTGTGGTGTGTGAAGACGGAGGATAAAACGTGTTAGCATCCATCACAGCTTGCAATAATAATTTCTTTGTTTCTACAGAAACAAGTCGGAGTGGAAACTGCTCCTTTTCCATGTACTGAATTCTGTGATGAGACTGAAAACAAATGCACACACACATTTATGACTTGATTTATATAGTAACTGAATTTTTTAAAAACCCATTAAATATAAACCTCAGCTCCTTGCCATCTTTTCTTTATTTCTAATAGAAGAAAATACACTAAATGAAGGGACAGAGTGCAAAATACACTGTTCACTCACATAAATAGGTCATAAATATCCTTTTAAACCGCTTTGGCCTGCAATAGAGGAATCTGCTTGGCTCAGCATGTGTGTATGTGTGTGTTGCCATGTGTGTACAGTCAGGCTAAGAAGCCAAAGGTGGTTACCAAGGCCCCAGGTTGGCGCATTTTGCATTCATGTCTGTATGTTTGAGGTGGTTTAAAAGGACTGGGCTTCAAATCCTGCTCCTCCTTTCATGCCAACTGGCGTCCCAATGGAGCTACAGTGTCTGGCCGAGCAGATATGACCACTTAAATGGGAGTTTCCGGTCAGTCTAGGTCATCTGCTTTCTGCATTATGTTTCTGGAAAGGGTTTTACTTGACAATTACATGTTTTATGTATAGTATACATTATAAAACGTTTTGTAAGTTAAATACTAGCAAGATTTGTGAAGATTTATTTCAGTGCTTCTCCATTTCACAAGTTTCACATGTTTAATTTAGTTTGTTGATACTTCGTAATCCCTTGTGAAATGTATAACAAAGTGCTCTAACAACACATGACAAGATTCCAGTGACAGGCAATTTGGCTGTCTGCACCAAAAGCTACAAGACTTGACAGAGACATTTAAATACCAGCCACTTCACACCCAATTAAATGGTAAAGGCTTTTAATTTAATTAATACATATTAAGCATTACCATTATTAATAGTCTACTAGAGCAGTTGTTTCCAACCTTTTTTTGCCTGAGACCCCCTTTTCCCCTGAAAAATATTGTAAGGCCCCACTCCACATTTAATGAGTTTACCGCTAATATAAGTTTGCAGTAGGTATGACAAAAAAATTGTTTTCAAACAAACGGTGTGTTGATTACTATATCCAGATATGTTCATGCACAAATAATAGCCTAATATAAATATAAAAGCAAAACATCAGTAGGACATTTGTATTGGGTACACCTTGTGGTATTGGGGTTGAGTCATCTGCAAATGTCTTATTAATATTTGGCACAGATAATGCACTGTGGCTGGGTCAGGGACTCTTTGCTTCGAGAAAATGGAATAAAACCATAGTTCAGGTACCGTCTTGGTATTTTCTGCATTTCGTGTTTCCAGTATTGCTAGTGCTGCGACCAGAAATGTTTGGAGCTTCCTCACCTGGGTCCAGTATGCTTAGGTCATTACTATTGGCTGCTGAAAGCGAATCAGTTTCTTTTTTTTTTTTAAATGACGCGACCCGCCACAGAGCTCAATGAGGCCCCCTTGTGGGCTGGGACCCCCCTGTTGGGAATCGCTGTACTAAAGTGACTGATGTTGGTTTGCAATGAGTCACAGTTCTGAATTTAATTTTCAATCAGTCTGCTGGTTATTTTCTTTTCAAGATCTGAAATCCTGCTTTCAGTAGTACGGCAACACTATAAATGTCAACATAAATTGATACTTAAACTCAGCATTTAACACTGAATAATGCACATAAGCTTTTCCTGAGGTGATCTTTGTAGTATATGCTCTTGTTCTGTCGCGACACTACAGAAATTAAAAATTTTTCACATATGACTGTTGGGGAGGGTTAGGACAAAAACTCATTTTAAGTGGACGTTAGGTGTCCCGAGTTCGAATCCCTGCTCGAGGACATTTCCAGACAATTTCAAGTTACAAAAGAATGAAAGAAAAGAAAGACATAATAGTGCGATCTGTCAGACGTAGCACAGTGCTCATTCAGTAAAGGCACAGCTAAACAGATGTGTTTTCAGTCTTGATTTGAATGTGCCTAATGTTGGAGCACATTTGATCATTTCTGGAAGCTGATTCCAGCAGCGGGGGGTGTAATAGCTGAAAGCAGATTCACCCTGCTTTGACTGAACTCTTGGAATTTCTAGTTTATATGATCCTAATGATCTGAGTGATCTGTTAGGTTTGTATTCAGTGAGCATATCTGTAATGTATTGGGGTCCTAGGCCATTTAGTGATTTATAGACAAGTAATAATACTTTAAAATCTATTCTGAATGTAACTGGGAGCCAGTGTAAAGACCTGAGGACAGGTGTGATGTGCTCTGATTTCCTGGTTCTGGTCAGAATCCTGGCCGCAGCGTTCTGGATGAGCTGCAACTGTCTGACTGTCTTTTTGGGAAGGCCAGTGAGGAGCCCATTACAGTAATCCACCCTGCTGCTGATAAAAGCATGAACAAGTTTCTCTAAGTCTTCACTGGAAACAAAACGTCTAATTCTTGCAATGTTTTTGAGATGATAGTATGCTGATTTAGTTACTGCTTTGACATGACTGTTAAAACTGAGATCTGACTCCAGAGTCACACCAAGATTCTTGACCTTATTTTTTGTTGTATGACCCTTAGAGCCGAGGTACGCATTCACCTTGAGAACCTCATCTCTGTTCCCAAATGTAATGACTTCAGTTTTCTCTTTGTTTAACTGAAGGAAGTTTTGGCACATCCAATTGTTAATTTCATCAATGCATTGGCAGAGGGTGTCAATGGGGCTGTAGTCATTAGGCAGTAAGGCTATGTAGATCTGAGTGTCATCAGCATAGCTGTGGTAGGAGATTTGGTTCTTTCTCATTATTTGGCTCAGAGGGAGCATATAAAGGTTAAACAGGAGAGGTGCCAGAATTGAGCCTTGTGTGACTCCACATGTCATGGGTGTCCACCTCAACCTATGGTCACCTATACTGACATAGTAACCTCTCCCTTCAAGGTACGATCCGAACCCACGATATGTACGATATTACAATACTAACTATAATATACTAAAAATTTAAATCCATTAAACGTACAAATGAATTAATATTTTACAACTTATGCGAATACAATAAGGACAATTTATAAGTTACAAGTTATAAGTTACTTTTAAGTTACAATTATTTATAAGTCATTGTTTTGTTATGATAATTACCTATATATTGTACAACTAAAGTTAGGTTTATTACCAAAAGGTAGAATAGTTTTGCAGTCAAGAGTCTTCATTCATGACATACACAAAACACAAGTGTCCAGTCCCCAGAACAGCGCTGGAGATCATCTCTCACAGAGAAACAACATGGCAAAATATTTGTAAATATATACAGTCCATATCACTACTGGATTAGTTGTACATCACATCTTTTTATCTCTTCATCCAAAATATGCCAAATTCCATGACATTCAATGTTATAAACTAAATTCTATTTTTATGACTATATTATGCAATTGATGTTTTCCACATCGCTGAAGCCACAGGGCCCAGCATATTCACTACTAAAGTTCTGACAGTGTTCGGTTAGGTTCACGATGGACTACGGCAAATCTTCACATGTTTCTTGGAAGCTATGCTTGGAAGCTATGCTGTTATGGATCAGAAGTCACAGAACAGCCGCACTGGAAACACTGAAATATCTCACTTTTCCAAGTCGTCTGAAATGGAAAGATACTCTAGGACGGGCATTCGTATCAGAATTTGTGTTCAGTAGCTGTGCTGAAAAAGGGCTCCGGTTTCAGCAGCCACGTTCTCCCCCGAAAACACTTGTGCTGGGGGAGGACACACTGAACAGACTGTACTCCACTGCCAGGAATGTCAGGAATGGTTTGTGAAAAACACACGCTAAGCAACACAGACTGCGACACACTCTCACATATGCATGCTCACACACACACACACACACACACAAAACCATTAGGCTCAGATACGCACAAGAATTTACGCGAAATCATATCAAACTCAAACGCTATGTATCCAAACCCCCTTATTTGGGCTGGGTGGCACTGGGTATAAATAGTGGAGTGGTGTTACGGTGAAGGGCAAGAGGCCACAGAACTCCACCCAAGCAGCCTTTTAAAAATACACACGCTCTCACTTTCTCTCTCTACAGCTGATGCTTTCACTGACTAATTGTCTATTTCTGCCTTTCTCATGTACCTGTGAACTACTGATGCACCTTCCTGAATTACTTTTAGTTCTTTTTGATAAAGTTTAGAGGGATACACAAAAATGTCTTTGAAAAAGAAAGTGGAGAAAATTCTGACACAGAGTACAAAATTATATATTTTGTAAAATCTCTTAGTCATGCAATGACAGTTCACAGGGACCACATCTGTCAAACTCCTCCCAAAATGATGATAAAGTGACTTCTAGTAGCTTTGTTTGAGAAACAGATTGACGTCAAATTTTAAATGAAAGTCTGAGTTGTTAAAAGTCTGAGTTGTTAACTGGAGAACTGCTGTGAATCATGGAGTCAACAAATCATTTTGGTTAATCTGGGAATTGGATTAAATAGTTCATACCAGCTGAAAAAATTATCTGGTTCATTGACAAAGCAATCATCGCAATAGATCTTGCATTGTACTCACAGGAGGAAAAATATTTAAATCCACTGGCATATCACCCTGCAGCCCAAGACAGGTTGCTCACTGAAGCTAAGTAGGGCTGATCCTGGTCAGTACCTGGATGGAAGACCAAATGGGAAAACTAGATTGCTGTCGGAAGTGGTGTTAGTGAAGCCAGCAGGGGGCGCTTAACCTGTGGTCTGTGTAATGCCCAGGTAAAGTGAAGGGGACATGTCAATGAGCGCCATCTTTCAAATGAGATGTTAAACCGAGGTCTACCAGACTCTCTGTGGTCATCAAAAATCCAATGGCACTTCTCATAAAGAGTAGGGGTGTAACCCCGGTGTCCTGGTTCATCTGCCCTTACCATCATGGCCTCCCAATCATCCCCATACACTGAATTGGCTCTATCACTGTCTCTCCACTCCACCTACAGCTGGTGTGTGGTGAGCGCACTGGCGCCGCTGTCCTGAGGCTGCCATCGCATCATCTAAGTGCATGCTGCAAACTGGTGGTGGTGTGGAGAGACACTATATAAATTATAACTAGACCAATCAATGTCCAGCAGTGCACATGTGAAATGGACACACCATGTAAATAATCCATCATTTATCTGCAAGTAATTTTATGTCTCAGCTTTTACTGGAAACATTACAAATAAGCATTGATCAGTCAACGCTGATTTGGTTGCCGATATTTCATTCATTCATAAAGATTAATTTTGCAGTCAATGTTAACACTGCTAATAATTTTAAATACTTTTATTCAGCAAATTATTCAGCAAAGATGCATTCACAATTGAACGAAAGTGACAAAGTGGCATTTTTACCAAAGATTGCACAAAAACTACTACACAGCAAAACTGCGTTTATAATAATAATAATAATAATAATAATAATAATAATTATTATTATTATTATTATTATTATTATTATTATTATTTATTTATTTATTTATTTATTATTATTTTTTTAGGACCAAATCAGGATACCAGATGGCTGCCAAAGGACCATGTGATCAATAGAAAATATATTTTCTATTAGAACTGAGGTAATTTTGTTCTGTAATTGTAATTACGGTTTTACTCTGTATAGATAAAGTAAAAGTAAAGAGTTCTTGTTTGCTATGGTGATGAACCAATTGACAGAGGAGGTCAGAGAGGAATGCCCTTTGCAGATGTCCCTACGTAGTAAGGACTTACGGTCAACAGTCCAGAGTAATTGAGAGTGTGGTAAAGAAGTGAAGAAGAGAGTGCAGACAGGCTGAAATGGGTGGAAAAAAAGTGTCAGAGCTGGAGGTCTCAGAGATGAAGATATTGAGCTTTTCTTTGGGAGGGACTAGGTTGGACAAGATTAGGAACGAACACATCAGAGAGACAGCTCATGTTGGATGTTTCAAGAAGAAAGTTAGAGAGGAAAGATGGTGGTTTGAACACATACAGAGACTGGAAAATATTGTTAGGAGGATGTTGGGAATGGAGCTGCCAGGCAGGAGGCAAAGAAGAGATACAAATGCATGTGATAAATACGGAGATGAAGTTAGTGGGTGAGAGGGATGAGGATGCAGAAGATAAGGATAGAGGCAGATGATTCGCTGTGGTGACTCCTGATGTCGCACTTTCAGCAATAGGCAAAAGGAAAAGAAGAAGACCGTGGATAGATAAAAATAAATACAGCATTCAGAATCTTCATTCACAAATATTACAAACAGGCTGATACACCTTTATGTTAAAAAAAGCAGTGTTTTGACAAATGCCAACATTTTGACTTTTGGGAGGTGAACTACACTTTCAAGCACTTATTGAACTCTTCCTTTTTTCATATTTTGTTCCTATTTTCACCAACTCTTCATTGACCCACCTTGTCATTCTTCATTTCTCTGACTTTAATGTCATCTCTCTTTGTCTAATGATAATTATGCATTAGTCACAACAGGCCTGTCATTCCCCACATTATTTTTTAAATGCTACATTCCTCTGCATATGCAGCATAAAGAACTACAGTGTTGCTAAAGTAGTTCAAAAATACGGATGAGCAAATGTCAAAATGAAAAACAGGCAAAGGTCAACTAAAAATACCTCCAAATTATTGAACTTGAGCCCCGAGTCTCTTCCTCCAGTGATGTGAAAGCTCCTATTGTTTTCAACGAACTGGACTTTTACTTTTCTTGGATGAACCGAAGCTCCCAACAGACACTAGAAATAAAGTTTTTCAAAGTTCTTCAATGTTTTTTTTATTTTTTTACAGCCCCCATATTCAGCAAACACCACTTGTTTTATTACTGTTCTGGGTTCATAAGTGCCTTATTATCTGTTCTTTATATTTAAACATTGGTTTTATATTCATGAACCATGTAATTAATTTCTCGAGTCAACTTGTCTATTGAAAAAACAATTTAGATTAGCATTTTATTAAGCTAAACAACAAATAGATTGTCATTGATGTAGTCATATCAACCCTCACTTATTTACTGTACACACTGAATGCCCATCAGATTCAGCGAAGTCCATTTGTCTAATGTATTTTCAGCCTTTGAGATGTTTATCATGGGTTTTTTAGATTAAAACATTAGCTTTATGTTTATAACCCATGTTCCTATTTTCTTGAGTCAGCTTGTCTATGGAGAAAACAAATGATTTTGCTTTATCCTAAGCTGAACCACAAAATGTAACCACATGTCATTCATGTATTCACATCCACCCACACACACACACATTTACAGTATACATTTACACAAACTGAGCCGAGACACACCGTCCATCTGCTCTGAGATGCAAATGTTACTACGCCATCCTGGAAACTTTGTTTTTTTCAGAATGACTTTTTCCTGCCAAGAGTCCACGAGACAGCATGCAAACACAAGTGAAGTGAATCCATTCACTCAGATGTGCCTGGCGTAATCTCGCTATCAGATAAAACATCTGAAACTTGGATACAAACAGAGGAAAAGCCTCCCGACTGTTACTAGTAGTTCAGGCAGAGGCACGTCTGTCCTGTTGTCTGCAGTTTCAAGGAAAGAGTCACACAAGGTCAGAACAGTATGAATAACTCGAAACCAGTAACTGAAAACTCTGCTGGTATGGCGGTGACATTAGATGACATTTTTGGGATGTTGTCAGCACATTAGTAACCTAGGCAAAAAAAAAAAAATCATTTCCTCTTGAAATACAAGGTCATCAGCTCTTTTCTAGAAATTTATGTTGTAACAGTACTATATAGAATAAAATTGTCAAAACAAACTTATTTTGAATGTGATTAACGTTTACATGCTTGTCACATTTTATTAAACATAAGTCAAATTTTTTTTAATCATCTAAAATGGCCTACGACTGTTATGCAAAAATTAATCGAACATGCAATACTTGCACATATTTGGATTTGTATGGTTTGTGGTCTAAATTTAGACATAATAATATATTAACATAATAAATGTTTAAAGTTAATCAGACAATTATTTTGATTTGTTTTATAATATTTTAAACTTCTTATACTGATCTGTGAAGATGGTTAAATCGAAAGGAAATGTTGAGGTGTGAGGGGCATAAAATATAGGTTTATAATGTTTGTAAGCATTTTGTTTTATTTTAACAGGTGTAAGATTTATGAAAATATGCCTCATTTAAGAGAGAGAGACACAAGACTGAAAAGCATGTTACCCAGCTGAGAAAGGACAATGGGACTTACGTTTCACCCAAATACTCACACCCTTCTCTTCCCTTCATTTACATGTGAAGCACCTCACCCCCTTTTTCCCTGAACTCACACAAAATGATCATCTCAAAGCATGAACTGTTCTATATCCATGCAAATGACTATATATATCATGTTTGATATCATTTGAAATGTCTCAGTGCGACTGGTACAATGGTCTCATTCCCTCAGAAATAGCCATAACCAAATAATAATTATATGACTTCAGGTATCTTTTGCACCACTGCTAAGGGTGTGACCGGGCGGTTCAGGAACCCTCACTGAATGTAAATGCCCTATTGTTATTCAACACACACCCACACATATCTTGGTTTTGGACTACTTAAGTAACAGTTTTCCAGCTGGTCGGCGCGCTTCTGCATTCAGAGTGGCCCATGGTGTGGAGTTTCTTAAACTCCACACTATGTAGATTTGAAGGTCAGGTATGCATCTTTTTGATCTTGGATCTATCTTTGAGAATTTGATGTTTTGTATTGATCGTTTATGAATTGACTGAATGAATTGGCATAATACACATTTACCAGACAAATAAATTGTTATATTTGAACGTATTCTTGTTACTCTGAAATTATTACTCAGATAAGTTAAGAATGTACAAGGTTCCATGATAGACGAAACATAACACATGTTAAATAGAGATTCTTGAAATTCCAACTTGTTGTTTTGACTTCAATTATGTTATTCGTCGTAAATCTACGGTAAGTCAGAGTAAAATGCATTAAGATGAATGTGAAGCCGAAAGGTGGCGCGTCTTAAATGGTGCTGACAGTTTAAACCCTGGTTAAATATCGTTTGAAATTTAACTAAGTTGTATGTAGATAATTACAAGAATCAAATTATTACTATTTAAATAATGGCATTGTCTGTCTGTCTGTCTATTAAATAGTATTGATCATCAACCTCTAATCGTTGACCAAAACTAGTGAATTTATGATGCATTACAGCCGGCGTAATGTAATATAGGTTTACAATAAATGAGTAAATAAGAGTAAAGAAGTACTATGGGGCGCCAAGGTTATAATGCATTAGGATGTAGTAAGCCGACAGGCAACACATCTTATATGGTATTGGCGGATTAACCTCTGATTAAATATTCCAAGCATTAATTAAGTTGTACGTGATTGTCTTAATCATGGAAACTGGAA
>CAIGQQ010026964.1:12656322-12704839 GCA_903798035.1 Danio albolineatus | reverse complement strand
TTGTCTTAATCATGGAAACTGGAACTATAGATTACCTAGTTTAACCCATGATTAATGTTTCAGCATTAATTAAGTTGTACGTGATTGTCTTAATCGTGGAAACGGGAGCTATAGATTACCTAGTTTAACCCCTGGTTATTGTTTGAGAATTGATTAAGTTGTACCTAGGAAAATTGGTAGGAGTTCAAGATTATTCGGATATATACTAAAATGTCTCATAAACTACTAAATTAATAAAGTAATATTAAACTATAAAATGGAGTCAGATAAAACGAGAACAAACGTATTAACATTCTAAAACCATCTTATATCAAAATTGGAGTCAGATGTGAGATAAACTTGAAGTAAATCAACATTGTGCCCTGGAAAGATAGAACGTGCAAATGAACCTTCATCCAGCAGTAGACACCGCCGTTGGACTATTTGGCTGGACCTTACACAGGTAACATTTAGAATAGTTTCTGTAGACAGTTGACTAGTTTACCATACAAGTGCAACTTGTACACCAGTGTGATTCTGTGATTTTTGTCTTTTGACAATGAAATGCAACTTATTTCAATACATTTTCAATCAGTCAATTATTAAGAAATGTAGGAGATAAAATCTTATGTTTAATACAAGATGTATCCTCTTCGTTTTTGGTTAGGTGTTGCTGATAATACAAAGAGTTCAACAAACAAGAAGTTATTCTTAATACTTATCCTGCCTCTAAGAGGATATTTCTTAAATGGATATTTGATAAACCAACTACAGATTAGAATGGCATAAATATTCCATCTTATGTTATTGGAATAGATCATCCACTGGTCACGGGAAAAATGTAAACTTTTTATCTGATCTGGACTTTCCTTAATCATGTACTGTAGGTACCAGGATTTCAGGTAATGTTTTGTAAAACCTTGGTAGATCATCATAAACACTTGTTCATTTGTGAATTATTTTATTATTAGTACTTTGTGTATTTTTATTTGTCTTCTTTTAGAGCTCAGTCTACGCTGTGATGGTGATACCGTTACGTTGAGGAAGTGGTTATTCTTCTGTTGTTTTGTTTTGTTAAAATAAAGGCAAAAAAAAAAACTGTACATTTATAAATATAAAGGCAACAGTACTGGAACTGTTATAACTGTAACACCATTTATAAAGCAGATTATTTAATATCAGCTTTACATTTCTTGACATTTAGTTTCATTTCCCTCTCTATTCTATATTTAAAGTTTATTTCCATTTTCCCATTTCATTTGCTCAGCATAGCCTCCTGAATGACCTTCCTAAAAGCTGCAAACATCTCCTGACCGAGGTCATATGAAGAGGCCAGCAACGGTGAGAATATCTCCAGAGATCTGAGACTTCAGTCACAACAAATTGGATCAGAGCCTGTCCACTTCCAGCCTCCTGTACCTTTCTGGGCTCAAAGTCATCCTCGGTCCAAAATCTCTTTTTCTTGGAACAGACATCTACTCTTCGTTGATGCCAAGTTCATTTTGGACGAGAGCACAGAGGCTCCAGCCGCTCTACACAACAGGACTGAACTGGACCAGAGAGCAGGATTACAACTTAATGAGAAGGTTTATATAGGCCCCGGGTATACTGGCAGATCATACTCTATGTGTGTATGATTTACTCTCATTTAGCATTTGACTCCACATACCTCTGGATCTTTTCCAGTACGGTATGGATGAAGTTAAAACTTAAAAACCTTAATTTGATCCAATTTCTTCCTCCTCTAAAGTCATACCTCCGTCTGCGGTTTGGCCACCACACATAAAAACTGATGATAGACTGAGCAAGCAAACAACTCAATCAGCTAAAGGTTATTTTACAAAGTATGCAGTAACCACAACTGACAAGCTCATTTTCAGGTTTAGTTCAGTTCCAGTTGCTTTACTGTTCTACTGTTGGCCCTGCTTTTTAATTGTTGCTCTATTTATGTCAGTTGTTTTTTCAGTGTCATGCGAGTCACATGTTCAAGGAAAATTCTCCAAAAAAAAAAAAACGCACTTGAAAAATCCACCCAAAAATCCACCCCGTTCTGTTCAACTCAGATAATAAATAACAACAAAGTGAAAAATGTTGGTGGCACTGTTTTAATTAACATGAAATATTATTTATACATATTTATTTCTTATGTTCATTACATATTTTAATACATTTTGGTTTAAATATAGTTGAGTGTAATTCCATCAGTTTGTTCTGAATGAAGTACATATATCAATCTCATATTGCCTTGATGTGAACAAGGCAGGAATATTGATGGTCAATTTAAGTTTATTTTGAACAATTATAATTAAAATATAAAGAACAGGTGGGAGTTTTTCTTAATATATTACAAGCTATGCAGCTGTCAGCAAGCATACACTTTGGATTGAGTTTATTATCAATAAAGTAAATAAGAGTGCACTGATTTCAGCACTAAGAAAACAAGTATCAAAATGAGACATGGTATCTTCAGATTTTAAGTTTTAAATGACTCTGAACAGAGGCAGAAAATTCTTAATACTTAAGAATTGTTTTGTTTCAGCTCATTTTAATTAAGTAGTTTGAACAAACAGCAAACATCATTTTTTGAGTATAGGGCATCCTTAAACAAAGGTTAGCAAATGGTGTAACAATGGCTTAATGGTCAGACAGTTGGACTTCTGATCAGAAGGTTGCCGGGTTCCTTAAGAAAGACACCCCATGCCAACCGCTCCCTAGGCACCACAGCAATTGCTGCCCACTGCTCCGAGTATGTGTTCATTCATTGTGCGTGTGTGTACTTGGACAGGTTAAATACAGAGCACAAAGTCCATGTATGGGTCACCATACTCTGCCACATTTAATTGGTTAATTTAAAAGAACCAAAATGATTCTTAAAATCCAATTTAGATTGCTCTTTTTAATCTACAAACTTGCATAAAAAGCACAAATCATATATATTGAATAGATATTGATGTTAGCTGAGTTTTGGCAACAGCGGTCAAAAGAAACATTTTTACAGAACCATCTTTTTGGTAAATTATTCTATAGGCAGAGTTCTATATAGAAGAACATCAAAACCTCTTTTAGAGTATGAACTATGGCATCAATTAATGCTTACATATGGGACCTTTTTGAACAGCACGAGTAGACCTACATGCACTGTAAAAATACATTAACAAATAAATGTGACAACACTGAGCGCTATTATGCTGACAATACATAATTAAACATGAAAAAATACAGCAAAAAAGCTAAAAATATTCATTAGTGACTCGACTATAGTGGCATTTTTTAAAAAATAATAAAAATAAAAGCAACAAAACAAAATGATAACTCAAGACAAAGCAGTTTTGTTTCCAGAGGAACACAAACAAGTAAAAATAGAACACAATACCATAAAGCTATATTTAAGAAGCCAGAAACAATGCGGACTGTCCCACATTCTTTGCTAACTTGACTTCATGTCAACTTGAGTCAAAAACACAGGCTTATCTTACATTTTTACAGCCCAAATATATTTATTTATATAAAAAAGCCTTGATAATTAAAAACAAAAAACAAAAAAGACAAGTCAAGCAAACATCCTGCGGTCCTGGAGACGAGACTGGCCGTGGGTGCTTTGGAATCTGAGAGCTGTCTTTTATCTCTAACCGCTCTGTTAGGGAGGACAGAGTAATGCTTAATTGTGAAGATATTAGAGCTTGTAAAAGTCTCTTTATGGAGATGTTGTCAAAACTATTTACGGAGAGCGAGCTGTAACTACGTTGAAGTCACAGTTCATATACAGTATGTCTGGTGATAGACAATCACGTCTACATTTATATTGCAGCACAGCACCACCACAGCATCAACACGGCCATTAAAAATCATATGAAAGGTAGAGAAAGATGCAGAGAGAGAACATAAAGGGTATGACTTGGATCAAGCAGGTGAAAACAGTGGAAAAAGCAGACACATGTTTGGAAGAGAACATATAAACAGTAGAAGAAAAAAACAATGGTTCTCAACATTGCAAGATTTCCTTACGTCTGGAAATATCGGTGACCTCTTTCCACGAGGCCTTTCATTTTTTCTATATTATATCGTCTGACTTGTCTACTTCTTACATCAATGTTTTTATACATGCATGTCAAAAAACATATAATCGTACAACAAAAACACATTTATATATGCTATTTACTGTTTTTTAAAAGCTCATTTAAACAAACACCACATACAAATGTACTAAAATCATACTAATGTCTATTGCAGAAATATCACTTGTATAACGAAAGTAATCAGCTCAGCACTAGTCACTTCTAAGTCTTGTGATCCACACACAAAAGCACAGCCTCACATGACACAGATCAAACTTAAAGAAGCTCATTCCTGTATGAAAAACGCACAAAAACACTACTTAAGAATTATACAAGTGGTTCATATCGCTTCTGTGCTGTAAGATTCACCAAAGCTCTTGGATTTGATATTTTCTCATGCACATATAGAAGGAAACATGTGGAACATAATGTGATGACTATAAAATTACTTCTATATGTTTTGGAGTATTTAAAGATATACAGTAAAGTACAATAGGAGTACAGTATCACGATGCATTTTCATCAGTCAAGTGTTTCAATTATGGCAAACACTTTTGATTGATAAGTGAAAATATCAGGTAGAAAATGAGGCCTTTTTATATGGTGGCTGAGAGAGTTCAACACGCGGCAACTGAATATGCTATTTGGCAATTTAAGAGAACAAATTCATCAGTATGACCACATGTGATTTCACAATAATTTACAATGCAACCAAGCACAAAAATATGCTGCAAATATTCACACTTATGAAGATGCTTTCTTATGTTCTTAAGCTTGACAGTGACTCCAGCCAATTTCAGCTTGTAAAACCTTCCCTTAAGATTCCAATTAAGTTATTTTTGGTTTATTTTTTACAACGTTCAAAAGATCCAGTTTTATAGAGGAGGCATTAACACTATTTAACATTATTACTGGATTATAATAATTCATTCCTCACTCATTATCCTTCGGCTTAGTCCCAGATTTATCAGAGGTTGTGACAGTGGCATGAACCACCAATTACTCTGGCATCTGTTTTATATGGTAGATGGCCTTTTAGTCGCATGATTTTTAATAATATTACTCAAAATGTTTACATAATGTTTTAATCTTGCATTATTTGAAACATTGTATGAACATTCCATTCACATTATATTAACATTCTAAGAACATTTCCCTAACAATCTCAGAAAGTTATAAAAACAATGTGGAACGTTTTTACATTCAAAATTTCCAGTTTATTTATATATATATGTATATATATATATATATATATATATATATGTGTATGTATGTATGTATGTATGTATGTATGTATGTATGTATGTATGTATGTATGTATGTATGTATGTATGTATGTATGTATATATATATATATATATATATATATATATATATATATATATATATATATATATATATATATATATAAATAAATTAGTATATTATATATACTTATATAATATTATATTAATATTCTAAAAATTAAAGTTATTAGAACCTTCCATTCATTTTACAATAAATGTTTACAATAAAGAACATTTCTTTTCTATTAATGGCACCAGAATGTTCCAATTGGCCAAACTATCTTAATTTCCATCATTATATTCTTACATGCCTCCATTTACATAACTGTTGAGGAACATTATAGAATCTTCTGAGAATGTTCTCTATTGCTAAGCAGTAATCATCACACTTTCTGTTAAACATGGCCTTTTGTTCTTCCAAGAGTGAAGAAAATCATTCAGATTTGATATAAATAACTGTTAAAGTAGAACTGCTTCTTAAAGTTCAGCATAATTGCTATAAAATGGATAAAGCCATTCAGTCACAATGTCAGTTTGTTAGGATGTTAATTCATAACAGAGTCCCTCTAGAAAAAGCAGTTTCAGATTTATGGGTAAATTATGGTTTGTGGTTAATAATACTTAAAGAACCTACCACACGTTTTGTGAGCTTATGCATTTAACAAATCAGACAACCATTTCAGTCCTTGTGTAACTTGATAGCGATTTAGACTTTTAAAACAACAAAGTGGCTTTAACATTCATTTATGTAGGTTTCACATGCATCACAGCACAAAGACATGTCTTTTAACTTAAGTTTACCAAGGAGTTTTCTTTTATTATAAATCACCATTAGAAAATCCATCATGGAATTTCTTCCAAAACTCAACTTCTCTTCAGAAACAGCTCTGCTGTACGACTTCACTGAAGTGACATGAAAAGATGGGGTGAGCAGTGGCAGCATGTGCAGTCATTTTAGCCATATATTGTATCCAAAGACATTTAAATAACCATTTTTTGGTCTATGTTTTATTCATTCATTAGATTCATCAAACAAGAACATAAAGGATTCAGAAGTAAACACATTCACACAGACTTTAAACTAAACTTAAAGTCCTAGTACAAAAGGCAGTGAAAGGCAACATTACCATTTTCTTTTTAAAATACAGTCTTGTGCAACTTTTTTCACAGAAAGCGAAGATTATTACACTTGACGAGATGCAAGATATTTTGTGGTGCTTTAATGTCTGTATCTGCCTACAGTAATAAATGTTCCAAGTAATCACAATCAGTATTGCTCAACATACAGCAACATTGCTCCACCATCCATCCCCAAAGAATGAAGACTACAGCATTTTAATCACCATCAAGAACAGCGCCATCATGGAGCAGAAAAAATGCTTGTAATGCAAGTAAGCATATCTGAAATTCAAACAATTGTAAACCACAGGTCTGGATCTCTATGTATAACTGCAGTTTATATAACCTTAGGTTAAATATACAGTATATGTGAACAATGTTAACCGTGTAAACCCTTACAAGCTGCCTGAAATAGCTAGTGATGAAAAGCCAGGTTTTCCACAGACATGCTGTTAAAAATAATAGCATATGCCAGGGTTAAGAGCTAACATAGAATCTTCAGAGACCAACTTAAGTAGCTGATAAAAAAAATTATAAAAAATACTTACTTTAAAATATAAATACTTTATGAATTAAAAACTCTTAAAATGCATACGTTTCCATAAAAATAATAACCAACACAACAAATCAGCATATTAGAATCAACACCCTTGACTGGAGTAATGATGCATATTATTCAGTTTAGCCATCACAGGAATAAATTACTTTTTAAAATATATTAACAAAACAGAAAACTGGAATCATATTATGTTTGATCAAATAATTACAGCCTTGTTAAGAATAAGAGACATGCCTTTTGTGCCTTTACTTAGCAGGCGAGACTTGAACCTGTGCCAACACTTGTTCCGCATCCTAAACATGCCCACAAGCTTTTTCAGTGTGTGGCATGCAGGAACTGACGGCAATAATTGAACCAAATTACTCTGAACGCAAGCTGGCACTGTGGAAAAACGGAAAACAACCAACTTGCCTCTTGCATAGCTCGGCCTACATAAAACATGAAAGCTCAGAGCTGCGCACACACAACTCAGACACACACACATAGCCCAACAAGCGCGCAGTGGTTACACACAGCGGGTCGGGCATGGCTGCCCTATCTGCCCAGCATATATTTAAGGTTACTATTTTAGAGAGGGTACTTTTGTTCTTTCACAAGCAGTGAATTAGTAAAACAGAGCTGGCTTGCAAACTGTTATACAGGGCAGACAACACTTCCAAACAAGAAATAGTAACAGCACTTCATCTTATAATAGACTATTCTGGAAGATTTAACACCTTTTATCTGACTCTCTTAAATTGTACCAATAAAAAAATAGGCTAATGAAGGTATCAACTTTTCTGGTAGTGATTAATTACTGAAGCCTTTAAATCGCAGTAAACGACATTACCATCATATTGAAATACGCTGCAAAAAAGATTACTTTAACAGGTCGCAAAAATACTAATGTATTAATTTACTGCATATACATTGTAATGGAATGGCAACAGAGATGACGATCCATGTGCCGTTTATTAGAGAGAATCATCAGGCAGGCAATAGTCAAAAACAGGAGTAAACAGGAGCATAAAGGCAATCCAAAATCATGGTCAGAGTACAGGTAAAAAATCGAAACAGATGGCAAAACAACAAGAACAATAAACAATGGAAAGGGTCAAAACACAGCAGGACAAACAGGGAAAACTGCTTTATAATGCTTATGGGAAAAACAGAAAGAAGACTCAGCAATGTGTGTGAGAACGAGAGCAAAATATATAGTCCATGTAATCAGTCTATGATAAACTTCCAGCTGTGCGTGTGCAATCATCAGTAGTCCGGAACTGGTGTGTGTGAGGTGTGTGATGGGAGTTGTAGTTCATTTCAATGACAGATTTGTAGTTCTCCAGTGATGTGCAACTGCTAGATCACTGGTAATCATAACATACATGTTCAGTAAACAAATGTCTCAACCAAAATTAAATAATCAAATAACTCTAATGTTCAAAATTTGACACTTTACAAATAAGTGTTAATACTAAGTGTTAGTTAGCGGATTAAAATCAGCCGACAAAAAGCCACATTTATTATGGTTACTATGTTATTCATTATTTTTTCTTCAGTTTAGTCCTTTTAGTCATCAGGGGTTGCCACAGCGGAATGAACCACCAAGTTATCCAGCATATATTTTACACAGCGGATGCCCTTCCACCTGCAACCTAGTACTGGGAAACATTCACACTCATTCACAATCATACACTACGACCAATTTAGTTTATTCAATTCACCTATACTGCATGTCTCGACTGTGTGGGAAAGCAAAGCACCAGGAGGAAACCAATGCGAATACAGGTAGAACATGCAAACTCCACACAGAAATGCCACCTGTCCCAGCTGTATATATATAAATAATAGTTAAATAAAACAACTAAATTTAATGGTTATTAGCCGCCTTCGATAAAACTAGTATGACATTTGTAATTGAACTGCTACAGTTTAAACCTGATATTAGACATTAACTTAGAAATGAACATCACTTAAGATTAATAAAAGCTTTGGTTGTTATCATAATGAGTTAAATTAATTCAAATTTATTTAGTTCATGAGTAAACTATTGAACCAGCAATTAAGTCT
This sequence comes from Danio albolineatus, assembly GCA_903798035.1. NCBI lineage: Eukaryota > Metazoa > Chordata > Actinopteri > Cypriniformes > Danionidae > Danio > Danio albolineatus. Next base: position 12,695,792 of record CAIGQQ010026964.1, on the reverse strand, counting down.
GCGAATTAAGCATTTGTCAAAAGCAAAAAAAAAATACAATGTAATTTTTCTTAAAGGGGTGGTCCAGAGTGTATTTTTAAAGCTTGATTGTGTTTATGGGGTGCAAAGCAATGTGTGCTCATGCTTCATTTGTGAAAAATCAAGTTATTTTTTTCATATATGTTACTTTAATCATATACAGCTACTCAACTAACATGAAAACGATGTTTAATCATATTTCATAGTTCATCCAAAAGCCCGCCCTCAAGAGGCTTTGGTTGGACAGCTGACATGATGTGCTGAGATTTGCGGATCGGCTCCATGTCACCAGGAAGCGTCCTGCTGTAACATTACAGCACGCCCTTTGCTGCGCAGGGTGTATGCTTGTAACCTGAAGGGCTTATGACATCAAGGGTGTATTTTTTTGTAGTCCCTATGCTTCATTCGCTGTAGGCTTTGCTAAGCTAACTCTGTAAAAGTCAATGTCTTCCTTTGCATTGAACTTTGAGCGTCTTACATTCAGAGATGCTGTTTATTTTCACACAGCTACATTACACATCAACTAAAGTTTAAAAAATGATATTCTATTGAACCACCCCTTTAAAAAGTACCAAGAAATTTTAAATAATAAATAATTATTCAGGGTATTCTAAGGAGTCCACAATACTGTGCATGCTCACAATCACAACATATTAAATAATTGAATATTGACATCTAAAAAAATATATAAACTCAACGGGAAATAATTGACGTTTTGAAGTTGATGTTCTTTTGAAGAAGCTGAAAAACTGACGTAACTTGTGGAATGTTCTCCATTTTATGGTAGAGGTGCATCACTTGGGAGATCAACAACCCAGTTTAAACTGTTTAAATTGGTAATAAAATCTAAATGCTACTCGGGGAAAAAAAGAAGAAAAAGTTGACCAGAAACAGATGACACAAAACTAAATTCTCCTCAGGTTCCTGGGGGCCAGCAATGACAAGGGACGTATGGAATGAATTTCTACTGCAAACAAACCAGTTCTGTTCAGGAATGCTCTTCAATTGCTGCGTTAATGGCACTGGTAACTGTGCCCCACCCAGAGTACCACTGACTGTGCCACCCACAAGTTTGTGTCTATGCCAGCTGTGCCCTCATCAACCTTTTCTGCAAGCAAAACAAACGCATGTTCGTTAGTTCAAAAAGCTGTCAATCCGGCTTCTTTTAAGTGTGATCCATTATTATCATTAATTCTAATGTGGCTTCCTTCACATCTGGTTCGAGTGAGAGAATCGCCGTTTGAAATGTGTTTTTACAGAATTGCGAGATGTTCTTCTCAGAGAAGGAGTCTGTGCAGATGTGAAATACCACACCTAGTATTTCCCCCTCACCCAGAAGATCCTCACCGTCAGACCACTGCCAAAATATGTGACTGTCCTCTCCGAACTCAACATTGGGAGCACTTGAGCCCAGCTCCAAAAGCCCAACCAAACAGAGCTGTACAGAATCACAACACTGCTTCTACTGTTTCAAAAGTCACCAATGAGCACTTAGTCACTGGGATACATCATTTCTCACATTTTCCTGACTTATAGTATCTCCTGACTAGTAGTATTGATGTCCAAAGTAGACTGTTTGCAACTTCCTGGTGCATTACAGCTCTTAATGTCAAAAAGAAGATTAGCATCTACACTTACTTAGCCACCACCTTTGGCTGTTACATGTTTAACAGTCAATTGGATCAGGTTCATATCCACACCGATGGAAGACGATGAATGACCACAACACATACTGTAGCCAAACTGAACTTCAAACTAATGACTTTCTCACCATAACTGATCTGCACTGAAGGATTTCTTACTTGAGCTAAACAATGATACATCTCTTTTTTGTTTTAAAGCTGCTTGACAGCAAAATCTAAAACCTTTTCTATAATTCAGCCTCCATAAATAATTTCAACAATTTTCCTATTGATCTCTGCGAATCTCTATTGTATAAAGTGCTAATTCTTTAAAACATTTTTTTAATGTATTTATTGCCCAGCCAAAAATATTTTATATATTTTTTACATGTTATATTTTTAAGCAAAACATAAAGAAAAATAGAAAAGGAAAGAAAAAGACAGCCGTGTTTGTGAATCAGAGAAAACGAAAGAACTCTGATCTTACAAAGCCTATTTGTCCAAGTCAAACATTCAGGAAACCACTTCAGCAAGAGAGCCTCCCTCCGTCTCTGCACATATTTCTCTGAAAGTTCAAATGTCATATAATAGATGCACATTGTCTGCAGTCCAGTCCTTTCAGAGTCTATAAACCACCCCTTTCAGTTTTTCCACCCTCACAGGTACTATTCAGCAGAGTGGGATTTTAATACTCAATAAACAATCCCACAATCTGACAACCATACGCCCACCAACAACTTACACCGTTTACATTAAATGCAGAGCGAAATATGACTGACAGCTCCAAATGCTCATTTCCTCTCCCAAAATCCTCAACCTGTGCCCTTCTGGAGGAGTTGCCCTGTGGGTTTCAGAGAGTCACCGTGTAAATCTGTCAGCCTGTGGAGAGCGAGATGAATAAATGAAATAAAAACGAGAATCAATCCCTCGTTTCTTTTGCAGGTCACTGGAGGCATGCCATATAAGAGTGTAAAGACGAGATGTGCCAAAAATCACACAAACGCGAATAGTGCTTGGCAGAGTCTGACATCATGGTTAAATGAGGATTATATGCTAGTTTGTGCATCGGCTGTTCATATAGCATTGCTCCATTTCACTTCCGATTCTCTGTGTGTGCAGAGTTTATGTCAGTGCATAAACCAGGTGAACTCTGCTTTATTCTTCACGTGTATAAATTGGTCAAGATATGATCTTATATGTATTACTCATCCGCTCATCCTCACACACATCAGATAGTAAGCAGTTGTATAAACAATAATCCTGCTGCAGAAACACAGGCTGACAGTTAACCAAAAGGAGAACAAAGGACAGCATGAAATTGGATGCTAAATTAAATGTTATGCATGCATTACTATTATTATTATTAGGCCCGTCACGATATCTATTTTTTGCTGTACGATATATTGCACCAAAATATATCGCGATAAACTATATTATTGTCATTTTTAGACAATTTAAGGCCACTAATTATATAATGCCAGAATGGCTGTATAATAGCATCATAACGCAAGTACACTCTTCAAAAGAACACATAATATTTTGTACTTAAGAATATTTTATTTAATTTTAATATTTATTTTATTATTTTATTTTTTTAATAATTTAATGATTAGCCATTGGCATCAGAACATGAAAACGCATATACAAAACAAATAATAAATAAATGTTATCAAAAACAAATGCAAGGTTAAAAAGTTACAGAGGCTGCGATATCTCTCATATCTGCGACACCTCCAATAGAGATAGAGAAGTTGTGCAGTAAGCAAAAATGTTGCAAGAATTGGTTCAGATGTATGGGCGATATATATTGCATCACCAAAAATGATTGAGGTCATGTCCATGTATTGTGCGATAGGTCCATATATTGATTATTGTGACAGGCCTAATTATTATAATTATCATTATTATTTTACAAGTGCGATGATGGACTCATTCTTTAGCCTTATTTTGTACTGCATTGACAATTGGAAGATGTACCAGAGATACCTTTAGATGGCATATAAAACTTGCCAGTGAACTATGAGGGCAAAAAAAGTAAATAAATCAAATAATTGTTCATTAATCTTAATCCAGTTAAAATGTTCAATTAATCAAGATTTTCATTTTAGGCCAAATCGACCAGCCCTAATACTTCTACATCTCATGCAATGATAAATTCACCACAAATATAATGCATTGTTCACATACAGCTCATTTAAAATGGCAAATATCTATATTATACATTATATAATATCTATTAGGCTTTAGTTTGATTTTATTTTAAAACCCACAGACATCTCAAGTCCAAAATTGCCAGGAATGCAAAAGATTTTAATACATTATAAGGGTTAATTCAAGTAAAGCATTTAGAAATGCAAAATTTTAGAGTATAAATATTCATGGATTGGCTCGGAGCAAATGACAGGTCTGTGCTGCAGTTCTTTAGATGTTTTGCTCTCCAGGTCTTATTCAGTCACCAATATATTCATTTTCCTTCAGCTTAGTTTCTGATTTATCAGAGTTTGCCACAGCGGAACCAACCTCCAAATGTTCCAGCATATGTTTTATGCGGGCGCCACGGTGGCCGAGTGGTTAGCACATTCGCCTCACAGCAAGAAGGTCGCTGGTTCGATCCCCGGCTGGGCCAGTTGGCATTTCTGTGTGGAGTTTGCATGTTCTCCCCGTGGTTGCGTGGGTTTCCTCCGGGTGCTCCGGTTTCCCCCACAGTCCAAAGACATGCGGTACAGGTGAATTGGGTAAGCTAAATTGTCCGTAGAGTATGTGTGTGAATGAAAATGTATGGATGTGTTTCCCAGAGATGGGTTGTGGCTGGAAGGGCATCCGCTGCGTAAAACAAATGCTGGATAAGTTGGCGGTTCATTCCGCTGTGGCGACCCCGGATTAATAAAGGGACTAAGCCAAAAAGAAAATGAATGAATGAATGAATATGTTTTATGCAGTGAATGCCCTTCCAGCCACAACCCAGTACTGGGAAACACCCACACACTCTCACATTAACATACACACTAATACGCTATGGCCAATTTTGTTCATTCAATTCACCTATAGTGCGTCTCTTTGGACTGTGGGGGAAACCGGAGCACCCGGAAACTCCACACAGAAATGCCAAAGCACACACTCAAACCAGTGACCTTCTTGCTTTGAGACAAGACAGTGCTAAGCACTGAGCCACCATGCTGCCTGTGCCTAGCCAAATATATATTTACACAAAATGTTCTGCATGACATTTATGACCACTTTTCAAAATCTGATTAATTTGCACCCCATATTTCACATTTTGTATTTTAGTTAGTTTCATTCTTTGTATGTAACAATATTATTCATTTGTTGTTTTATTTTACATGTATTTTTTTATTATTTGATTACACTGTAAGCTCATAATAAGTTCATAAACCTTCTGTTTGAGAAATTCTGGAACAGACAACAGAAAGGAAATGAGAAATTGTTGGAGAGAAAAGAAGAATGAGATGAAGACATGAAGCAAGCCAGAATCAAACCTGTATCACTCACACTGTTAGACAAGACTCTCACAGACAGAAGCGTCTGGATGACTTTCTCCTACATTTGTAATCTAACCTTAGAGAGCACATCAGTGCAAAGAGTCTCCAGCTCCTACTGTTCAGAAGTGGAAATCTTTATGAGCAGGACAGTTTACGAACATCTAATAAATCTCATACAGAAGATGGAGATCACCTCTTGAAGAGTTTTTATGCGTGTCTGTGGTAGTCATCCAACAATCCACTCTAATCCATACGAACCAGAGATCTTTCTGTAAGGGGGCTGCTTTTTCAATCCTAAAAACCTCTCAGAAGCAGTCATTTTAGTGTCAAAACGTGTCAGTTTCAGTCTCTCAGAGTCTCAAAGTCAAGGCAACATAACAAATCATGATTAATTGCATAAACACACATTCTATGTCCCAAACAGACAAAAGCACAAACACGTGAAACTCGCGTCCACTAAACATTGTAGTATAGTATAGCATTCAAAGTTGTTGTTTTTTTTCTTCTTTTTGTTGGTTTGTTGATTGATTGATTTGATTGTCTAAGGCTCACCAAATATAATCCATCCATCCAACAATCCATCTTCTATTTTTTGTGTGTTATTTTTTGTAATTTAATAATAGTGTAATTTATTCCTGCAATGGCAAAGCCGAATTGTCATAACTCCAGTCTTTGTCACAGAAACCGCTGTAATACGCTGATTTGGTGTTTGAGAAGCATTTCTCATTATCATTATCATAGTTAAAAACTGGACTACTGCTTAATATTTTTATGAAAACCTTTTTTTCTTTCAAAAAATAAAAAACAGTAGTGTCACAAACACAAAAACTATACTTTAAACCTCTGAGCACACACAGATCTGAAAACCACAGATCAACAACAGCAGAAAGTACCATTTTAATTGTCAAAAGGAGAGAAAAGGTAAATGTGTACCACTGGAGCACACCGACTGATACAGCCCTGAACTTCCTGACACTAGTTAAGACACATAACAACGCTGCACTTGAGCACTGTCCAAGAGAGTGACTTAACACATGCATGTTCGCTCAGTGTACACACACACCGAATCGCAGCCCAGCCAAAAGTATCCCCTGCTCTTAAAGTAAATAGGACAGATCCTCCTGCTTCAGAAGAGAGAGAGAGAGACTCAGTGACCCCCATTTCTCTCCTGCAAGCCAGTCTGGTCTGTTTCTCTCTCTCTCCCTCCCTCGTTTGAAGCTTCAGAATGGATCAATCATATGGATCAAATGTCAAACCTGTAATGTCAAATTAATTATGAAACACGACTTTAAAAAATGACATTAGTGGTCAGTAAGATCTTTTTGATGAAAGAAATTCAAACAGATTTGTGCAATGCTGTTCATAAAATGCACGATTTTAATCATATGAACGTCATAAATTGTATGAAAATGAATGAATGAGATTGCATACATTTCAGACTGTCAGGAGATTTGACATTTCACAGAACCCTGAAATATATCATGGATTTTAGTTAACGGTTTTCGGCATTGACATTAATAACAAGAAATATTTAATAAGCAGCAAACCGGCTGACAGGGGCAATGGTGTTAAGAATTAAGCATCAAAAAACTGAATTACAATTTTAAATACACTGAAACAGATAGCTCTTGTATTAAACTGTGATATAATGTCTCAATATTTTCATTTTTTTTTTTTTCAGATGAAATAATCCTGATGTGGTTACTGAAAAGATTCACAAGCTTAACATATGCAATCACATATGCAATATTTAAAATGACATGAAATGTAACAGAACACAAGAACAAATTCTAATGGAACATGTGAAACATTGCTTTTATGAACACTTGGAACATGAACAAATATGGACATATCTGGAATCATATAGTGATCACATGGTTACACATAAAAATTGTGTGGGTTTCACGTGTTCTACATATTTCACATGTGACTTAACTCAGGAGGGCAAAAAACAGGGATAAAACAAAGGACTTTAGCTCAGTTATACTAATAGATAAGTTTTGGTTAAAGCTCTGATAATTGTGTCAGATGATTCCCATCCTATGCACCACGAGATTTACCTTCTCTGCTATTCGATACAGGTATTCGATACAGAACTCCTATCTGTGAAACAAATGGGTTCAAACTTTTATTTATCCACTCAATTGCAAATTTTTTAAATTAAGGGTAGGTTTGTTTTGCATAATGGGCAAGATAATGGGCAAGAAGGTCGCTGGTTCGAGCCCAGGCTGAGTCAGTTGGCATTTCTGTCTGGAGTGTGCATGTTCTCCCAGAATTCACGTGGGTTTCCTCCGGGTGCTCCGGTTTCCCCACACAGGTCCAAAGACTTGTGGTATTGGTAAATTGAATAAGTTTAATTGGCTGTAGTGTATGGGTGTAAATGCAAGAGTGTATGGGTGTTTCCCAATGTTGGGTTGCAGCTGGAAGGGTGTGTTGTGTGTGATATGACTGTATGCTGCAACCAAATTCCCTTTGGGAAATAAATGGAGATTAACTAACATGACAGCTCATGTGGTTTTCTGTGAAGCAAATATAGTCTTGATACCCATCATGACAGAGTTCTTCAGAAACATGAAAACTAACTATCCTCAAACTTCTCAAAAGTACACAATCTCGCTCAAAAAATAGTCACTGCACCTAACAAACCCTGCAATTTATCCTTGAAAAAGTACACGATCAGGAAGAAGATCCAGCGTCACACTCTGTAAACAAAACACAGAGACATCCGGGAAATGTTTTATCACAGAATTATATGACCCAATGCACTGCCCATTAAATAATCCACTAAACAATGAAACTGTGTCCGACGAGGACAACACTAACAAGGACAGTGACAGGATGAGTCTGTCTCCACATTATGAAGGTCTGTAAGGAAACTGACTGGAGTCTGTCTGTGTCTCTGTCACTAAACACAAGCTCATTATCACTGCTTCTGGCACAATTTGTCTCAATCTCCATTCCTTAATAACTTAAACAATAATTCTGCTTTCATTTTTAACACCATTTGCTTCATTTACGCTTTATTGACTCCAATTTTTTTTTCATTTCATTTCTTAACATTTCTACACCATTTTCCCTTGTTGTTATTGTCGTTTACAATTTCTCATTCTGGGCAGCTCTGGCAATACCAACGTAGGCTTTTCATGCTAATGAAGCGCAGTGAAATTTGAAGATCGAAAAGACTGAAGTGCTTTTTTTTCTGTGGGCAAAATGAGCATGACCTTGTGTGTCTCCTGCAGAGAATGAGAATGTTTTCCTGTGCCTGCTGAACATCCCTGGCTTTCCACAGCTCATTTGTTCAGTCATTTCCATCCCACAATACAGCCAGATTACGCCACATCTACTAAGTCTGCCATGAATATATATACATATGCACAATGCCAATGAAATGTCAACAGTTTGAATTTCTGCACTGGCGCTGAGGAAGTCAGCTGTGGTTCCCCAATGGACTGTAGACATTTTGAAGATTGAACTTTAAAACATGCTGAAACTGCGGCGGTGTACAAGGCTGGCTCTGTGTGCTGTGTTTGGGTGACTGGCAGACGTGGGTGCTACTTGTGAAGGTGTTGATGGTAAAGGGTGAGGCTTGAACAGATGACAGATGAAAGTGGACGAAAAACCGCTTTCCAGACACTTGAAAAAAACTTTCAAAATGCATCATTTTATTTGCTTAAAGCAGGGGTGCCCAACCTTTTCTTATAAAGGGCCAAAATCCAAATTTGATTGAGACTAGAGGGCCGAAGGTAAATACAGTTGTCATGGGGGATTTCCTAATTTATTTTTCATTCATTCATTTTCTTTTCAGCTTAGTCCCTTTATTAATCTGGGGTCGCCACAGCGGAATGAACCGCCAACTTATCCAGCATTTGTTTTATGCAGCGGATGCCCGTAATATCTTTTATCAGCGCTAAAAAAAAACACAAACAAACAAAAATTGTTATGCCAAATTAAACATGACGAAAGGCTGGGGTGCTCAACCCTGTTCCTGGAGATCTACCTTCCTGCAGATTTCACTTGCAACCCATATCAAACACACCTGCCTGTAATTATCAAGTGCTGTTCAGGTCCTAATTAATTGGTTCATGTGTGTTTGATCAGGGTTGGAGCTGAATTCTGCACGAAGGTAGATCTCCAGGAACAGGGCTGAGCACCCCTGACGAAAGGCTTTCTTCCCAACCCTCTCCACCATTCTCACTCTTTTCAGATGGTATGGTGGGCCAATTCAACGGTTAAGCGGGCCCTACTTTGGGCATCTCTGGTTTAAAGAAACAGCTGACTTAAAATGAAAAACTTCTCCTCGGAGGAGGAGTAAACAATGACAATGTTAAGTTTTGGTTGAACCTCCTGTAAGATGCAGTTTTGGTTCACCATTCAGACAATAATTGACAAGTTTTCATTTTTCTACTTATAGACAGAGAAAGAGTTTGGAATTTATTGCTATGTCAGCTTCTCAGGCTATGTCAAGGCAAAAACAGACCAAATGTACAAACATTTTATAAATATCTTTTTAATCTTTATAAATATATATATATTTTTTTTATTGTACCATTTTTTAAGAAAATATTTACTTTTAAAGTCTCTCCAGATAAAAATGGTTGTCTAATAACATAATAGGGCATTCCAAAAATGCTGTATAGGGCAATATCCACAATAGTCAAATTGCAAAGATGTCAAGTCTGAATTATAGTTTACCAGGAGCTACAGAATTGTATTTAATCACTGCATTTATATGGAGTTTATATGATTTATGCAAAAGAAAAAAAACATTTCTTACCTTGAATTTTTGTCTTGTTTCTAGTCCAAATATCTACATTTCAAAGCAAAAGCAAGATTATTTTTACTTACCCCACTGGCAGAAAATATACTTAAAACAAGCAAAAAAAAAAAAAAACTCTTAATTTTCCCTTATTTCTTCTGACGGTGAAAACTAAGCAATATTTTAAATTTGTATATATATATCTATATATACAGGCGCCACGGTGGCGTAGTGAGTAGCACAGATGCCTCACAGCAAGAAGGTCGCTGGTTCGAGCCCCCGCTGGGTCAGTTGGCGTTTCTGTGTGGAGTTTGCATGTTCTCCCCGTGTTAGCGTGGGTTTCCTCCGGTTGCTCCGGTTTCCCCCACAAGTCCAAAGACATGTGGTATAGGTGAATTGGGTAGGCTAAATTGTCCATAGTGTATAAGTGGGAATGTGTATGTATGGATGTTTCCCAGAGATGGGTTGTGGCTGGAAGGGCATCCGCTGCATAAAATATATAAGTTGGATATTGGCGGTTGATTCCGCTGTGGCGACCCCGGATTAATAAAGGGACTAAGCAGACAAGAAAATGAATGAATGAATGAATGAATGAATGAATGAATATATATATATATATAGACAAAAAGTAAGAAAGGTATTGTTATTTTTTTTTTTTGCATTGTGATTGTTCTATTTCTGTACCTGAATACTGTTAGACTCCTCAGAAAAAATAGAGCTATTCAAACCATCTTCTGAAGCTGTATTCATATTGCAATATTTATCGCTGAAAAATATAGCAATATGAGATTTTTACCAAAATCATGCAGCCCTGGTGCTGTATATGTTTAATAGTTTGTTTGCTATTGCAATATTGAATATTTGGAGGAACTTTGAATAAACGTCCATAAGTCTCTTGTGTCCAATACAGCATCTTGTGTAAACCTCATCATGTGTTGAGATAAAAGGATAGTTTATTTTTCTTCCTACTCAGGCCTGGTTTTTGAAAAGGTTAGTTTCTGAGCACTTGCCATTTGTTTGTTTAGAATATAGCTTTCTATGATTTGTTTTAAGTCTGAAGGTGGGATTTTGTCTGTGGAATCTGACGTGATGTATTTGTCAACAGTGAGATCTTACTGTATTTTATTTTATTTGTATTTATTTATTTTTTAAATACAATATGCTGATGTTTTTCACTATAAGGCCAATATATACAAATATCTTTGGATTAGGTAGTAGACAGCTGATCTTTATGCTCATCACAGCATGAGGACAGAGCACTGACTTCTGTCACAAACACAGGATGTGCCACTCATGCTAATGATATTCTCAATGTCATACCAACACTATGACAAAGACTGCTCTTTATGACACATGATGACCTGAGTGTTCTGCATCTCTCTTGCTCTCATAGACCTCCTGCACATTTCCTCTGACAGCTGAACATTCGAGTGCCGAACAACTGAAGACTAGAGACCCCCACACGTCATTAAACATGCTTTTATCATCTTTTAGGCATCAAAACCAACAAAGAAGTTACTATATTGAATGTGTGACAATTTGCCCCAACTGACGTCAATGTATAGTCTTCAGATATATTGGCCATACCTACATGTTTTTGCATAAATACATATTGGATGCAAACTGCATGTGTAATATCGTTCATCAAAATGGGACTCAGCAGTGCTTATCCTGAACGATGCAACCTATATAAAAAGGTCATAAGCCAACAATGTCAGCTCACATGTAGGTTTTGTATCAGTGCGTAATGCAACAAAAAGCTCACACTCCAGACTGTCATGTACACACTCATGACCATTTGTCCAGGTGGTAAAAGTAATGATGCAGCAAACAACGTTCAGATTCTTTCAGTTTTGCATTATAAGACCTCATTGTATCATGAGGAGTCGTGTGTATTACTTTTGTTTTGTCTGTATGCGTTTTGCTCTGTGTGTGTTGGTAGCCGTTGATGTTTAGGAATCACCAAAGACATTTTCACACTTTCAGCTATTAATTTATGATGAAAAACTTATTTTCTACTGAAAGAAAAGTCACCGACATCTTGGCTGTCCTGAAGGTGAGCAAATTAACTTTAATTTCTGGGTGGACTATACTTCAAAGTTTGCCAAATTGTTACCAAGACACACAAAGACAGCATTTGTCTAACTTCTAAATGCCCTTAAGCAAGCTTAAAACTCATTTAATACATAAAAGACTGAAACAACACAACTGATGTCTGTTAGGTTAACAGGGACACCGCATGAAATAGTGGTTTATTTATTTTGACAGAAGGAACAAGACCTACACTATGAATCCTGCTAATTACATAACTTACTGGCTGACTAACATAAAGATAGGGAAAATAAGCATTTCTATTTAAAGGTATAGTTGACCCAAAATAAACTTCTTTCATCATTTATTCGTGTTTCTTCCAGTCTCAATCCACTTTGATAAAAACTAACTATGTGACTAGTGTGACTGAGGCTGTCATTATGGGTTCCTCAGACAGGTTTAAATCTGTGAGGGAGCGTAAACGACTGAAGAACTTTCATTTTTGGTGAACTCTCTCTCTCTTTAAATAAACTTTCCGAATGTAAACACATAAAAGCCTCACAACCAAAACCTCAATGAAACCACCACACACGTTTGCGTAAAGGTGAGGACGCAGAAACGCAAACCTGTCCTGTCCAAACACGTCTAGCCTACGCGAGAAAAACGCTCAGAAATAAACCCGAGGTTATCTATCCAGCGACACACAGCGGAAATGTTGGACACCCGGATTCCGCTACAAGTGTCCAAACAGGAGAAAGCGAGAGGAAGAGGGAAGTCTTACCGAGATACTGCCTGATCTCCAGCAGAACTTTAGGGGGTCCTCCGTTCAGCTGGTAAAAGAGCGAGCCGAGGCAGAAGAGCAGCAGTGTGGCCATGCAGAAAGCATAATCGCGGAGGGAGAAGCGAAGCCTGAGAGCCGACAACCAGAATCCTCTCCTGCTGTTCCGATCTGTGCCGTGACTCGCGCTGTGATTGTTTAGACGGGAACTGCTGCTGTAATTCTTCATCGTCTCCTCACATGGAAGCGCAGAGAATGGTCGTCACCCATCCGCCTCTTTAGATAAAAACTTTTCGGTCAACATTTAAACACCAACCAAAAGCTTCTTCACGGATCGATGCGCGTCAACGAAGCCGTTCTGAGGTTCGCCTTCCCCTCGGTCGTGTTTTCTCGTCTGCTCTTGCTGAGCTATTTTTGCGAATGAAGTTGGGAATCCATCCTCTGCTTTTTGGGGTTAGTGTCGGTGTCAGATTACCAAATGTGGAGGAAAAAGTTCAACCCGAGGATGGACTCGAACTCACGCGCTGCCGTGTGCCGTTCAGCTCCACCAGGCGGAAGACGCGGGAAATCGCCTGTGAATCATCACTGATGAGAGCAGCTGAAGGAAAACTAGAAAATACATACAATTCCTGAAGCTAAATCTCTTATTACTTTAGCTAATACAGAAATTGTCATAAAAGTAGACCTCCGTCTTTAATAAAAAAAAAAAAAAAATGTGCAATGCTTTATTTATCATATATATTTCTCATCATATGCACTGTGTGTGTCCTGGGCTCCTGAAAAAATCCTTATGTTTGTGCACACTTGGCAAATAAAACTCTTTCTGATTCTGAACTATCCACCCATCCAGGGGCATAACAGACATTTTAAAAGTTAGGGCACAGCTGAATGAGATCCAAAAGTTTGCGTTCATATAATTATTAATAACCTGTATCTAAATGGTCTGTCTCTAAAAGTGAAGGTGGCGTATCCCCCGTGTTGCTATGCCCCTACATCCATCTATCTATTCATTCATCTATCCATTCATCTATCTATCTATCTATCTATCTATCTATCTATCTATCTATCTATCTATCTATCTATCTATCTATCTATCTATCTATCTATCTATCTATCTATCTATCTATCTACTTCAGTGTAAAAGCAGTGCTGTTTTTGTTAGAAAGTTTCAGGTCAGGGAGGGCAACAAGGATAACAGCAAAGATAGAAACATTTTAATTAAATATCAATTCAGCCAGGAGCAAAGTCCATGACTGAGCAGTTTTAGACAATGGAAACAAGCAAAACTAAATCTGACTCTTTCTGCTGTTGGAGTAAGTGTCAGAATGATAAAAGCAGTCTGCTTCACAATGGTTTCATTTATAGTGCAACACAATATCCTTTATTATTATAAAGGCATTCTAAATCAAGTGGATTGACTTTACTTAACCCGCTGGCAATATTATCATGCTTCGTCATTGCCAAATTAGAGGGTAAAAAGGGCTCAAATAATATACCTCCTTTTTAGCTTTATGCTGTGTTTGCCATTGTTTTGCCAGGGTGTAGTTTCTTGTGAATTTGTTATTTTGTCAAAGACTGATAAGAAAGCAACATTAAATAGTTTATATGTTTTTTTGTGTGTAAGATACAGAATTATTGGAATGGAATTTTTGAAGTGCTTTTCGATGTGTTGAAGTCGCAATTACAACCGGATCCAATGCTTTTAATTCTGGGATTCTCTGAACAAACCCATTTGTTGTCAAATACACAACATAAATTGCTCTCATACTGTTTAACTACTGCCAAGAAGCTACTGCTACTGTTTTGGAATCCACTATATGTAAACTGTGGCTTGGAGAAATAACCTCTATGTTACATTTGGAGCAAATTAGCTACTATTTGAAAAGAAAACTCAAACAATTTGAAATACTTTTATGTTACTTTGAAAAAACCTTGTGGAATAACGCATCATTTCTGTAATGTTTTAATAGGCTATGCTTTGTCATCATACTCTGTTGTTCAAACCGGTCTTCGTTACAAGTTGGCTTGCATGTGGGTGTTTTTTTTTATTTTGTTATTATTATTATTATCATTTTCATATTGTTTTTACTTTTTTTAATTGTTATATTTGGACAAAATATGTAAACAGAGAATGCTTTTCTGAATCTGTGTTCTCAATAAAACATACTTGACAAAAAAAGTTCATATGTTCTCAAATTAGGATGCTAAAATATGCACTATTACTTACATTTGCACTTCTTACAATGCACTTCTTTTTTGCCCTTTTTATCATTTTGATGAAGATGAAGTTTTACATTTAAGGAAAACAAACACAACTGGAGTCAATACGTTCTGCAAATAAAGTCTGGAGGCAATAAGGTTTTTGAGTAGGCAATCGGATTATTATGATATCAAGTGACACCGAAGAATGGAAACCAGCAGACGTAGGATATTCTTCTTTATTTCACCTCAAATGGACAAATATTTTAAGACATTTTTTGTTTGTAAATACACGAGCAAAACTTTATAGACAATCATTAGCGAACTGGAACCAGATAAAATCATTTTTATACATATATTTTACAATGGTCACTGGAGCATGTCACTACAGCTAACTACAGGTGGAAGAGTATTGCTCGATGATGTATAGTACAGCTAATAATTACATTTGATGCAAAAGCAAAATAAAAAATAAGTTATTTAAATATCAATTACATATACAGAATGTGCAACCTCGGTTAATCATTTCATATATGTAATCAAGACCCGGTTTGATGTCATTTAAATGGAAATAATTAAGTGGGCATGGTTAGTTCTGTAATTCATTAAGACGTGATTATAGTTTTAAACAGAGATTTGCTGTTTAAACAGCCCGCTTAAACCGTCCGCATTTCACCTGAAAACAAAAGAGAACTGTAAATGTGTCAATTTGTAATCTCACTTTTCTCCACAATGGGATTAAAAAACGTTCATTCTTTAATAAAGTGCATTTTTACAGTAACATCATGAAATATATTTTCAATTTTAAATACATAAAAGCCTCATTGTTATCAAAGCACTCAAGCAGTTTTGAAGGCATCCGTTCTGATATAAAGGAATCCATCGATTCTCTACTGCTATTTCAAATCTCTCAGAGTTGCAGTCTATAAATTGTGCTGCGTTAGATACAAAAGACTAAATGGCATGGGGAGAAATACAATTCTAAAAGACACCCCTTGATAAAAAAAGGCCTTGGGGGAAGCATGTCGAGTGTCTTTCTGTAACTGGAAAACCAATCTATATGTATTTTTTTTCTCAGTCAAAAACAATCTTGCTTCATTGTGCTTAATTTAAAGTGACGTCCTAAATCCGTGACGACATCATACTAATGCCTAAATGAGGTCACTAACAGACATCAGCTAACATTGTAGAATTCGTTTAGCAACGAGTCTGCCAGATGCTCACTGTGTTTGATGAGGGAATCTCCTCTACCGAACACCAGATGTGTGAAAATTTGTGTTATATGCATCCTCAGTTACCGCATAACACAACAGTCTCCCTGAAACACACACATCAATGTGTTAAATAACAAAAAAGAGAGAAAAAAAAATCAGACCTAGTGGAAGAATCACTCTTGGACTTAAATCATCATTACTTCTCACATACAAAACAGTTATGTGCTAATGTGACCGACTTTCATTTATTAAATCTAACACTGCATCCCAATTCTGAACCCTTTCGAATCATGGCTGAAGCTACATCACTATTGTCAGAACACTCGTCTAAGTTAGTCATCATCGGTTAAGATTTGATTGACTTGTATTTTAAGGCTAAGACTGTGTGCTTTCAAGAGCTCGAGGCTTTTTTTTCTTCTTCAAGATTTCAAATGTCTTTAACGCCCCAGTCGAAGTGCAAGGCAATCTGGGGGAAATCAAAATAAAATATTAAAACAAGTGTACACGTTTCACTCCAGCGAGAATATTACAGCTGTGCGATGCATCGTCTGCATCGGAGATGAATATGATAAGAGGTACGCGATACGCATGAGTATAACTTTCAAGATAACAGGCAACATAAATCGATACAGTAACAAAGGCTGATATGTTGAATATTGTGTGATTAGAAGACTGGGAAGGTTAAATGTGCTGTGAATATACAGTATTATATGAAGCGGAATATAAGGAGTAACCATGACGAATGAAACTGCTTGTTCAAACACAAACACAAAACCCTTGACCAACTATTGGTCTGAAATCAAAATAATGTGCATCGCTCTGAATATCCCCAATATGGCAACATCATGTTTTTGGGGGGAATTTGACTTGACACCCATCATCGTTTCATATACATACTCTTAAGCTTTGAGAGGAAAAAGTTTTTATCAACAAAACCTGCATGAAACGACATTGCTTTGGCCAGATGACTTCCTCTCGATGTGCTTCATAAAGCACTAAAACATTTGTACTTAATTTTATTTTTCTGTTCTAAATAAAACTCTCAACTTTCTGAAACAGCGAGAGAGGAGTACGGTCTTTAAATTCATACAAAAGCAGAAAATCTCCAGAAAAAGGTGTGCTTTCTTTCGACAGGCGGTCCTTTCGGGCCAAAACTAGATCATCTGTTGACAGGCCCACGATAACAGTCCTTGGAAGCCAGATTGGTAATTTCCAAAAATGCCAAGAAAAACATAAGAGGTGTGGAAAAAAAATTCGGCAGTTGTCCAGGTCTGTCATGTTGATCCATTTCTTCAAGTTTATAAACGCTCCTCATCAGTATTATGACTGTCCTGAGCTGGTGGCTGAGACTAGCTGAGCTTCGCTGAGCAGGATCCGTATGTGATGTTCTTCCTTGAGGCCCGCGTCCCTTGCTCTCGCCTCATTCAAAGACGAAACACGACTCAACGTGTCAAAGCCGGCAGCCAATAGAGGCGCAGAATACATGGGCATTCCGATTGACACGAGCCAATCTGAGACAGAGCTCAAGTGAACCGGAGACACTGGCTTCCGACACATGTCAGTCAAACCTCCTGAGGGAATCTGTGGGAAAATTAAAAACACAAGAGTCAATGCTAATGCAGTTGAGTAGCACCATTCAATCTGGAATTAAAGCATTCGATCTGTAACTCACAGCCATGCGGTGCTCCTTGCGGAGTAGTTTAACTCTGATTTGATCCAGACTGGACGCCACGTCCTTTGCTGGCTGCTGGAAGTCCTCCGAGTACCTCTGTACTAAGAGCTGAGGAATACCACACCGGCCGTGCTGAGAAACACAGAGAGAGAAAGAGAAAGATTAGCCAGGAAAACAAAATCTAGTAACGTTCGCCACCTCACAAATGGAAAACATCTCTAAAAACCTTACAGCCCCCCTACAGTCCTTAAGAGAGACACAAATCCGGTCGTCAAAATATCACAAATATGAGGAGAATGTTCTAACGCTGGACTGTTTCAAGCTAAGCCATGATTAGCGCTTAGCTAATGCTCATTTGGTCTCAGACTGTGGACTCTGAATAACAACAGAAATTATCAGATCATAAAGTTTACTTCATGTGGCTTTTTAATTGATTTTACGCTTGGTGGAGACCGAGCACGCTTGGAAACCAAGGTTGACTCACAAACAAGCTAACTTTATGTGGCAATTAGAGCATTACGAGGCAAGCACGGCTAAATTGTTTGTTTAATTTGAGATTTAGTGCTCTAATGCTAACATCACCCTGTGCGGCGTAACCTAGATGCAGTTTAATCATCTTCAGCAAGCCTTTGTTAGCATGCCAAATGGCCATCTTGCTTTTCCAAATTAGACAAAGTGACTGTAGTATTGCAAAGCAAGCACTTTTAGCATAGCAGTTAGAGCGGTAGTCTGCCATCTTTGTGACTCAATTAACAATCTAAACACAGCACCACATTGTTTGTGCTCCTCTGGCAAGCTGCAATAGGAGAATGTACATACTTTAGATTATACACACAACAGCTTGTTAACTGAGAGATTAAATGTGCTCAAATACATTCAGACTATGTTTTGTGCCCAATTTTGGATACATCCGATAGGCTGTGGGTCTAGGCATAATTGGATTGGCTGCCAGTAAAAAGTACTAAAACTCCAGGCAGTCGGTGTGGTTTGAAACCACAAGCTGCTCTGGTGTTTTCATATTAAAGAGGGGATATTTTTCACCTCTTATTCACCTTCTTGTGTACAGTAAACTCAAAGAAGTGATTTGGAATCAGACTTGGTCTTTGATGAACGTACTGTAGATATTTACATACCAAGATAGACATACGCTCGGTGGATACGAAAATCTCTGCTTTTTATGTACTGCAATGTGCCTTCCAATCCTTCCACTTTCCCCACTGATTTTGCTGGCATGACTTAAAGGATACAGGATACGTGATAGTTTTGCCTGTGCTAAGCCGTGCATTTAGACATTTAAAAACAGCAAAAAAAAAAAAAAAAAAAAAAAGGCAATTAATTGTTCAGAGACTTTAGGAAAGACCTGAAACAGGTACTATAGTGATGTCTTACAAATGAAGGAGTGGAAGTTAGTGTTTGGATGAGCATTGATTAAAATGCATGTTTCTTTCCGATTCTTTTGACACTTCGAAATGAACTTCCAGCATTAAATGGAAGGAAAATATAAACCGGCCGTGACTTTCCAGGGACAGTGGCATGGCTAAGTCAAGCCCCCTACTGTTAATCATTGTGCTTCTGTTTAGTCTGCTAATCTTTTTATAACTGCTCCAGTGCTGCCATTTTCCACATCATTTTTACCATATGACGCAGTTCATGCAAACTTGCTGTCACCTGCACAAGAAATCCATGAGACGGTACATCAACTCTCTGAAGAGTTTACTGCCTCAGCTGGTAGTTGCTGTGTGTGTGTGAAAGGGGCATGGGGGGGTGTCAGGGGGGACTGCTCCTTACCGGTGGGGATGACTGTCCAACCCTTTAACCAATCATTTTTAAAGTGCCATTTTAGTCATGGCTGGGCTTATGATATCATAAGTCATCTCATATCCCGATACTATATACAGTATATATATATATATATATATATATATATATATATATATATATATATACAATATATATATATTACATATATATACACATATTAGGGCTGTCAAAAAATTAATCGTGATTAATCACATCCAAAATAAAAGTTTAACATAATATTTGTGTGTGTACTGTGTATATTTTTTTATGAATATATAAATACACACATGCATATACTTGATAAAATGTTGGTTTATATTTAGATATATAAAAAATATATGTGTATGATACAAATTTTACATTTGAATATGATGTAATTACTTTGATGTAACTTTTTTACATATAGTTTTGGCTTCTATGAATGTGTTTATCACATATACATAATAAATATATATAACACACACACATATTATGTCAAAACAAACTTTTATTTTGGATGTGATTAATCACGATTAATTCTTGGACAACCTTAATATATATATATATATATATATTTATATATACACACTATCATATTGCGCAGCCTTAATTTTAGTCATGAAATTCCAGTCCAGTCTTTTACACAACAACTACCAACCCACAGGGAACGCAAACACAATCAAACACGCAAGCTAATAAAAGTCTTTAAACCAGAGCTGGGCAAATTTGGCCCTGGAAAGTCGCAGAACTGCAGAATTTTAATTCATTCGTCATTAAAGTTCACCTGTCTGTTTCTAGTTCCATTCAGACCTTGATGATCTTGAAGCAAAACTCTGCATATCTGTGGCTTTTCAGGGCCATATCTGAAGACCTCTGCGGTTATCCCATTTGACACATCTGATTCTGACCCATCCTACAATTGTGATGGCAACTGCCTTCATTTGACCCATTGAAAGCGAAATAAAGGCTTACTTTATCAGAGTAAGGCTCCTCAGTTAGGTCGATCCCTTCCGAGTGCATCCTGTCATCCAGCAGAGTCTCTAAGTCAAGCATCTTGGCATGGGAGATCTTCCTGCTGAGAGCAATTTTAGCTCCATGGATTTGAGGACATGCTGATTCAGGCAGGTCAGAGAGCCATGGCGGGCTCAGAGGTGCTGCAGATTCACCTGGTGATGCTGGGGTTGATGGGGTACTCTCAGAGGGAGAGGGGGTGGTCGGGGAGTATATGGGTTTTGGGGGTAGGGTTGGAGTGTTTGGCACTGAACCGGACAGCACCAGCGGAGGGTGTCGCAGACCATTCGGCAAACGTTCTTTGGACTTTTTAGCAGGCACAGGAGGTGGGATGGGCGGCTTTTTAGGGTGAGTCCTTGGAGCTGGGCTTGTCGGAGCAGAGACAGGTTGACGGACTAAGCTCTGAGAAGCAGGCAATGAACTGACCGGACTCACAGGAAGCTGTGTGGGAACTGTAGGCCTCTGCAAGGAGCCTGTCGGCCTTTTAGCCATATTGGTCTTCTCATCCTCTTTGGAGTCTACAAGATCTGCTTTCATTTCTTTTGTGCTGCTCTCCAGCCTGCTTCTATCTTCACAGCCCTGCTGGTCCTTCCTCTGATCGAAAGCCTGCTCCCAGTGGATATCCCCCAGAGAATGAGAGCGCTTCCATGAGTTAGGGTTCTCCTGGGGGCTGTCCAACTCCTCACAGCTTCTGCTGACCGGAATCCGGGAGGTTTGACCTGCTGCGGAGCCCTTCTTGAGGCCGAGGTTTCGCAGATTGAAGCCCTTCATGGGTCGGGGCAGAAATGTCTTCGGAAACTTGCGCTCCTTCTTGGCCTGCTGTTGAAGAGCTTCAGTGGAGCGAGTCATGGGAAGAGTGGAATAATCTGGAGACTTTACATCCCCACAGTCAAACCCCGATGAACCACAGCTGTGGCGCGATGCCTTTCGGCTCTTACCTGAAACAGAGAATTGTGCTTTCACATAAATTTATCAAATCACATATACTTCCTCTGTTTAAGATTTTGGATGACACCTCAAATATTTTTGCTTACTAAAAATAACTCTAAAATCTATGAGCAGAAACACGTGAAACCAAACTACTACAATCTGCAATAATTTGATGAAAGCAGCATTTTCTCATTGTTAATTAGACTGGAAGATATTAATGTGCAAAAATTGTACCTAGTGTTCAACAGCTTGTCACAAGACATAATCATCATAGTAAGCTTTCCTACACTTAAAAGGTGGATATTTTACCTAAATAAATAGATATCCAACTGAAAAGAAATATTGAAGAGAATACAAACATTAATTTTAGCATAATGTTTAGAGTTTAGGAATATTCTGCTCAAGCTGTCAATTTGAGAAGCAATTTCATTTCAGAGCAGAAGCTCATTTTCAGGAAAGTTCACTAGACAAACTACTTCTTAAGCGCAAATTCATTTTGCACAACAAAACAATGCAATGTGGGATTAACAAAAACAATGTGTGGATTAAATAGTGTCAAATAATAAATAGTGTCAAATCTAATTGTATGTGGACTGAGTACATTTCAGTAACTAGCGTCACATATTAAAACAATACCAGGGTACAGCTCAAGTGACAAGCTAAAACTACATTAGAGGACAATAGACTTTCCTTTTTTTTGCTAAACTTTAACATGCAACAATGTATTAATAGTACAAGATATAAGAAATATTAATATATATACAAATATATATACATATATATAAACAGACCTGTGGCCACATTTATTACCAGTACCCAGAGACGAATTTTATTAGTTGAATTGTGCAGTACAGAATTGTTAGGCATAACTAAAGGGTTAGTTTTGAGTTAAAGGCTCGGTGAGAGTTAACTATGAGTGTCAGATGAAAAAAACCACAAGTCACTATAATATTTATTTTGAAATTTGCATCATGTTCTGCCAAAATAAATGAAATAAATGATATATTCTGAGTAAAAAGGTTTTCAAAAGTCTATTTAAGGTTAACATTTTAATAAACAAAATGATAAATCTGGATCTAATATAAAAGGTTTCAATGATTATGATTATGAAGTGACAAAAAAAAAATTCAAGGTTGCATTTAAAGCATTTAGACTTGGATATCAGTCATCCTTATGCAGAAGCAATGAATTTAAAATAACCTGATGGTGAAAGAACAGCATACTGTAAAAAATCTATTTTTACTTTAAGAATTGAGTAAACCCGTAGCATTAAAATGAATAATTAAATGAAGTACATGCACATAATATAAAAAAAATCATAAATTGTTACAAGAGGTTTTAAAAAATTGCCGCTTTTATTAAAATGGGTTTACTCACTTTTTAAAGTAAAGTAAATAATTGGTTTTAGTGTAAAATTAAGTATAAGGAGATCTGGATGATCTAAAAAGAAATGAATGGAAAAGAGATCAGCTCAAATAAAATACTATCTGGAGGTGAAAAAAGATGAAAAAAGCAAGCAGACAAGAATGCAAGAGATCACAGAATGGGTTTATTTTCCACATTGGCAGATTGCACATATTCTTGATTCGTTCTAAACAGTCATACTTTACTCCAAACACACGCACACAGACTCAATCACTGACACACACGAGAGAAGAAGTGATCAGCCAGTGTTATAAGATACCAGCAGGAGGTTAAAAAAACAAGAGAAGAGCGAAAACAAACACTGAACTTGTTTAGAAATAACAGAATGACATACAGTCATCTTCTCTTAGATAAAATCTTCTAAAAATAGACTCGTCTCCTACTTTTACACAATCTACATAAAAATCCCACCCTCCACTTGTAAGCAGCTTCTATTCGTCCACTATATTTTTGTATTAATAAAGTCTTTTTTTCGTTTTCAGGCACATGAGAACTTGTGCAATATGACCACAACAAACACCACACACAAATGGAGTGATACTTCTTGAAATGGCAAAGAGAGGGAGGAAGAGAGACTTTAAATACAGTCTGAAATGTGGTTTTGCCATGTAGAACATTCTCAAAATCTTCCTTGTGTGTGTTTCTCTCAGTTTCTGTCTCTCTTTAGATTTCAGTGAATGTACGTTTCCTAATTAGCAATAGCAAGTTATAGCAATCTCTACCAGAATGGAAGAAAGCAGAAGCTTGATAAGAGCGTTAAAAGAGAGGAATGATGGCAGAGCACCTCTGGAAAAGAGAAGCAGGTGTGACTGACAGACAGACAGACAGACAGGATTTGGTTAAATCCAGATGTGATGACAGGCTCTCATTGGTTGTTAGGATGGTGTCATGGCGTTGCTACACTAGGCTGGGCATGGTAGATGCAGTTGATATGGAGAGGCTAGACAAGCGCCTGGTTACCATTCTCTAGGTTTTCGTTGCTTTCGTAGCAACCAGAGTCCCGTGGAGAGTCAGCCATGAGGCCACGGCCCTCACAGAGGAGCTTCTCCTGAGAGCCAGAGAGACCGCTGCGCTCCGGATCACTGCTGCCTACAACACACACACACAAAAGACAACGTTAGGATATGCACACTTTATTATTAAAACTCCGTTTCAGCCATTGCTAAATGATGCACATGTTTATACTATACAGATATTTGTTTGTTTCAGAAACATTGTACTAATTTTCAAATGCTTTGAGACCGTAAGATTAAGAAATACTTTTAAGTTTGAGTTGAATTTATAGATTTGAGTTTTTAATATCAGCTTCAAAAAGAAAAGAACAACTGTACAAACATTTTAGAAAAAATACTTTTCTATAGTACTTAGATTCATAACAATAAAAAGATATTAGCAACATTAGAGAATGCATAACAATCTAAAACCATATTTAAACATTAACCTTTGCAACAAATTCTACAATTATTGAAGGATTCACAATTAAAATTAATTGCTTTAAAGTCTCGCCAGATAAAAATTGTTTCCTAAACATAGAGCACTGCAAAAAAAGTTTAATTTGACAAAAATAAACACTGAAAAAATAAATAAATAAATAAATAAATAATATCATAAATTTGAATGTTAAGAAGCACTGTTTAGAACATTTACTTTATTTTCTTTATATTAGCAACATTAATGTGCTACATTTAACTTCATTAATATTGCTATTTAAAATGCATTGGCAGATAATAGTTTTATAGACCAAAACAGCATTTGGAAAACAAAACAAAAAACAAAGTCAATAATAAGAAATCTTAATTATTATAATAGTTCTGAAGGATCACGTGACACTCAGGACTAAAGTAATGGCTGCTAAAATTCAGCTATGTCATCTTAAAAATCAGATTTAAATACCCACGCACAGACACAGTTTAAGTAAATTTACAGTTTACAAATAGACTAATAAAGTTTACTAATACATTAAGTATTTGCCTTCCTGGGAAACTAAAACTACTTCCCAAGTGCTGTTTAATGGAGAGAAGTTGTTTTTCAATACATTTTAAACCGTTTTACTAACTAATTTCTAATAAATCATTCTTTTGTCGTTATATTTTTTTCTAGTTATTTCAGCCTAAAGTGCAATTTAACTATGTTAACTAGGTAAGTTATTGGATAATTTGTCTGATAATATTTTTTTCTTCTGGAGAAAGTCTTATTTGTTTTATTTCGGCTAGAATAAAAGCAGTTTTTAATTTTTAAAGAACCATTTAAAAGTCAAAATTATTAACCCCTTTAAGCTATATTTTTCCCCAATAGTCTACAGAACAAACTATCATTATACAATAACTTGACTAATTACCCTAATCTGCCTAGTTAACCTAATTAACCTAGTTAAACCTTTAAATGTCTTGAAAAATATCTAGTATAATATAATTTACTGTCATCATGGCAAAGATCAAATAAATCAGTTATTGGAAAGTAATTCGAAAAAACTATTACGGCTAGAAATGGGTTGAAAAAAAATCTTCTTTCCTTTAAATAGAAATTGGGGAAAAAAATAAACAGGGGGCTAATAACTCAGGGGGGCTAATAGTTCTGACTTCAACTGTATATATATATATATATTATATATATAATTGATAGCCTTTTTTTCCCTGTGTGTACTCACTGTCATAATCCTGCAGCAGTTCTACAGCAGTCATCAGTACGGCTCGGTGTTGTGGGTCTTTGATGTTGAGCTCATCCAGATCTTCTTCCTCTAGTAACTTAAACGTGTCCAGATCTTCATACCCATTAAACAGAAATGTTGGCATGTGCTCCTAAAACACACACACACACATACATTCACAGGTTACACAGAGAGCCCCATGAAGGACCCTTACAGCTAAAAACAGCCCACTCCACCCTGGTAGCACATCCAGGGCAGGATTTATGCATGGGAATGTTTCCAGATTTTAGACTCTTTTGTGACAACTAACCAACTATCATTATAGTTCATTAACAAACTAAAACAACACAACAGGGCTTCAAATGTGTGTCTATTGTGTGTAACCATAAGCTCAGTCATGTGATGTAATAATGCAGGAGCCTGTGGGAGGTCTGAAGGGTGTGTATGTCTCTGTGTTTAAATAAAAATTTTAACTGGCACGGGGAAATGACCTCGTCCCACATTCTCATAGTTATGTGTGCTTTAACAGGAGCTGGCCATCTTTTCACACCAGCAGACGCTTTTTCATTTTTTCATCACTCTCCACCCAGCTCTTACATTCAGACAGTGAAGATTAAAGATGAGACGCACATTCAGATGATTACAGATCATCTTAGGGCATTTCTTGCGATATAACATTTCCTTAAAGAAAGGCTAGTATTACTGTATTTGCTTTTTCTTATTTAAAGGGCACGTTTTACCCCTTTTTTATATTTAATATAAGCCTTTTGTGTCAACAGAATTTGTCTGTAAAGTTTTAGCTCAAAACACCCATCAGATTATTGATCTGAAGTCTGTGTATTACAGCTCTAAACAGCTTGTTGCTGTTTTTGGTACAGGGCATTTAAGGCTAGTTCTCCCCACCCACCGTTCCCACGTGTCTATCAGCGTGCCTCAATCTCTGCCCTCGGCTGAGTCAGAAAGACAGACAGACGTAAAGAAAGCAGATCTCATGTAACGTTTGAGAGAAATACTACGGTAAGAACTTTACCGATGATTGTTTGATGTGTTTGTTGTGGAGTTGCATCGATGAGTCACACACAATGTCATTAAAAGTTCACGAACACACACACACAGCGCGGAGACAGACAGCGCGTGTTGAGCTTTGCACTCTTTTTGCAAGCAAATGTGACAGGATACAGGTTAATATATACTGCTGTATGGATATCTGTAATGTTAATGTACAGAATAAACCTCATTTAATGTTAACAAACTGGGATTGAAGCGTCTTTTTCATTATTGTCCTGACACGCGGCTGTGGTGATGAAGTAAAGCTGAAGTGAATGGCTGTAGTTCATCACAAACATGCACTGTTTTAACCACGTGTTAAACTCGTGAAACCCACTCTTGATCACATTTGATGGTAATTGATGACCTTAGCGAACTGATCAGACCTTTAATTCCCGGTTGCTTTGTGCACATCCTGTCTTGTTGATATGATTATATGCGTTACTACAGAGACATGTTAATACGCAGCTGTCAATCAATTCGGCGGGCGGGGGGACAGCACTCCTACGTCAAGTTGCGGTCGGTCTCAAAACTGCTCCAATTGGTCCACCGTTTTTATTTAGTTAAATTTAAACAAAAGAACTGGGTGTGTTTATATCACCCCAATATGACAGTATATACACTATACCTACACATATGTCTGTCCAAACAGCTTAAAAAGTAGATTTTTCAAAAAAGGTGCCCTTTAATGATCATATTAAAACAAGTAAGAGATATCTCTCTGAAAAAATTCAAGTCTAATCAAGGCTACAATAAAAGTATCAAAATGCAAACATATCTGTTTTAAGATATTATGACTGAATGAAAACCTCGGCAGATATTCTGATTGCTATTCGCTATTTTTATTTTCCATGCTTGTTTCTACTCCTGTCATTAGTGTTTATCTTCAACTCTCTGCTCTGAGACACTTGGTTCACCTTTTGGCCCGGTCTTATCAATAGTGAGCTAACGAGAGGACTGATCCATCTGATTGTTCAAATTTGAATAAACAATCTATGCATGCAACACAAAACACTTGGCACTGAAACTAAATACAATTTTTTTATAAAGCTATTGCATTTACTATATTTTCTCCATTGTGCAGCCCTAGTTTGTATGTGGTCTGTGTTTCACCTTCAGGTTGATTCTCTCCAGAAGCTCCTCGACTGAGCTGGGTTTGGGCGGTCGGCCCTTCTTTCTCCTGCGAACGGCTCGTTTGGGCTTCTCCTCTTCTTCTGCCAGCACATCCACATAGATGAACTTAAACGTGCCCACTTTGTTATTGAGCAGACCCATCCACGTGCCCATGGGTGGCTTACTGATGATGTCAATCACATCTCCTCTCTTCAGGGAAAAAAGAGAAATTTTGTTAGATATAAAGTTCAAAGTCCAAACAAAATTAAAGAAAATAGAAACATATTAAAAATTTTAGAGTGTAGAGAAACCTTAAAAAAAAAAACGTTAAAAATGAGGATTATTATTATTTTTTTTACATATAAAAATGTATAAATTTAAAAGGCGAAATATATTTGGTAATTTTGATAAAGCAGAACTTTTAACAAAATATATTGCAAGGCATTTATGGCATGTATTATTTCATTTCATCTTCTAAAACAGATGTATGCATATTTTAAAAAAATCAATTACAAAGCTACACACACACACACACACATGTTCCTCTTAGAAACAAAAATGTCCCCATAAAAACATGTTAAAATGGCAAAGAAACTTAAAGAAAAAAAGTGTTTTGACGATTTATTTCAGGTGTGGCCTGTGGAGAAATTGATTAACTTTATGCTGTTTTTCTGTTGTTGTTTTATTTTATAATTATGTGTGTACGTGTAAATAAAAGAACCCTTTTTTCATCATTTTTTTGTGAGTTTTGTGATTTTATTGTGCTTCAAAATTGACATTGTTTCTAAATACTGACTTACCCAAAACTTTTAGAATCTAAAAAAAGTTTTCTCTTTTTTAAAATGTTGGCATTATGTTAACAAACCATTATTTAATGGTTTCAAAGAAAAAAATCCTTAACGTGAATGAATGTTTTTCAGTTATCATCAGGACTGGTTCTGGTATAAATGTATGTCAAGTATAAATACATATGATGCTTGAATGATTTTTTGACACCAACATTTCTGTCCCCTATAGACCAATGTGTGACTTTTTTTTTAAACTGATACACAAGGGTTATTTACAAGAGTTTCAATTAACCAGCCAATATCATTCTTATTCACAGTATGTAGAAAAGGTCTGAAATAAAACATAAAATTAAAGGAGTATTAAAAATAAACTTGTGTTTAAATAGTTCAGAACCTTGAGCTTGAGAGAGTCTGTATCATATGGACTGGGCGTGAAGTCAGTGTGAACTCTTGCTCGGCCACAGAACGGGCCTCTGTATGGAGGCTCTTCATCATCACCATCCTCACTCCTCACACTCTCTCGGTTACTGGCTGATGAGTCTGTGGTGCTCACCGTTT
The DNA here is from genome assembly GCA_903798035.1 of Danio albolineatus. Taxonomy (NCBI): domain Eukaryota; kingdom Metazoa; phylum Chordata; class Actinopteri; order Cypriniformes; family Danionidae; genus Danio; species Danio albolineatus. The sequence goes on along the minus strand of CAIGQQ010026964.1, from coordinate 12,666,704 downwards.
GCCCACCTGAAAGAAGATCAGATCCAATAGGTTAAATCGCTGCTCTACTTCAACAGGTTCCTCAGAAAAGCATTCATCATTTATGTCCACTGATTACATTGCCTGCTCCCACTTTACATTTTGTCAACAAAAAAAGGTTTTTAGTTCAGTTGAAGAATTCTGGATGCTATAATGACACACTTCTATGGTGCAGAGAACACATGTTCACAGCACAGTTACTATAGAGTCATACTTCACTCATAAATAGCAGATTTATCTTCTGCAACAAGACCAGGGCAGAGATGCAGAGATGTGCAACTGCAGAAGATCCTGGGCATCAATATTTAACTAACTCTATTCTCAGTACTGCTGAACACAAATTCAAAACCAATATTAAATCCAAGTTGGAAACATATTCCTCACTCTAACCACCACGTTTTGCACGGGAAATGAGATTGAATTGGAAAGAAGATCCTAAGTGTTTGTTATGGAGGAGTTCCTGGTGCCATTTTGACTCATATACAAAATTATATAATCTTTCTAATGAGTTTGTAACTAATAATATTAAATAAATGAACAAATATTCATGGACATATAATGATTTCATTTAGCCTAGCAGATGGCACTGTCCTGTAAGCTCTGCAAAATACATTTCATGAAAACCTTTTTTTCTGTTTAAATTAAGATTTTGACTCAGAAAGGACACCATAAATGCTAAATGAAGCAGGATGTATTCTCAAAACTAAACATGAATACATCTTAAAGGAGTAATTCAATTACAGAATGGCTAGACAACACCATTGACTTCCATTCCAGGTCACCACTTCCATAGTATTTTTTTTTCTTATACTAATCTGTACCATTTTTCAAAATAACTCCCTTTGTAGTTTGTAACTGATGATTTTCATTCTGGAGGTGAACTACTGGTTTAAATGATTAGAAATGGGCAAATGATTCAAAATAAAACCACTAACATCCATTTCAACCTCAACACAGTGTTAAGATGACACCAAGTATGAGCAATAGCATGGTTCCTTTAAAGACCATACACACACACACACTTACTCATGGAGCTCTGGCCACTGAGGGAGCTGCGCAGACTCTCCACAGACCCTCCTGCCTTGAGTTTGGGCTTCTCAAGAGAATCCGTATCTGGTTGAGGAGACTGAGGACAACTGGGCGTCCCATCTGGACTAGACTGTACATATTAAAATTAGAGAAAGTGTATTATTATTATTAGATAAATTATATAACAAATGACAGTAGGTAGGTGCTTAAAGCAACAGCTGCATCACAACAGTGAGATCATTCTTTTGTGGAGCGAGGCAGCAAGTTGCTGCTAAGTTAATTGCAAACAATTTCCACTAGGTGGCCCTACAATATAATATATGAGCCCATGGAGCAAGACATGAACAAGACAGAGATCTATACTAATAGATAATAAGGTAAGATATAAATCATGTAATTGTCTCTACAGAAGCAGCATTTTGGTGCAGAATTAGTGACACAAATTTTATATCCAACATGTGAATCTGGGCCTTATGCGTTTATCAATCACTGCCAGGGAGTTTTAAATTGGACTGAGTTTGTTTTCAAGCTCCTGGCTACATAAAGAGATGTTTGACCCTAGTTTGAAACACAGAAAGTGGGGCACACGTGTGCAACTTTCCCCTGGAGTAAAGGCAGGGTCTTATCTTTGAAAAATAATGCTATGAAGCACATAAAGCAAAGCAGTCAAAGCAAGTAGCATCTGTTTGTGTGTGTGTACCTGTTCAGAGAGAGACCCAACATATTTCTTGGACATGCGTTTCCTCATAGTCTCTTTGACAGACTTGACTTTCTTCCCTATAGAGATACGGGATGTGGTGGGAGATTTCACACCGTCTCGGTACAGAGCCTCCTGCTCCTTAAGTCAGAGAGAAACAGAGAGTAAGAAAGAGAGTGATTAAGCCCACTGAGAGCCAGCTGATCAGCACAATTGGATGACAAACACTGCAGCTGCATGCGAGAGCTGAGACAGAGAGGAAGTGAGAGATAGAGAGCATCTGTACTCACGCTGGGCTCTGCTGTGTTGACCACATGGAGGGAACGATTAGACAGGTCAAATCCTCCAAAGCTACATGTTCTCTGCAGGAAAAGAGACATAATTACAGTGAATTCACAATCAAATTAATATATTGCTAGAGTCATTTAAAATGTTTCACAAAGAGTCTCAGCGTTTCATGCTTGTCTTTATAATGGAAAGCACACATTTTTAAATGACAAACTGCCAAAAGAAATAGCTCATGATATGACCAGGTTTCCCATTAAACACCAAATTAAATCGTGTTGTTTAACATTATAAAAATAAACCAATGCTTACTTTGTAAAACCTTGAAAAACTTACATTTATGTTAAATTAATAATTGAAAACAGAAAAAAGGACTAATTTTACAGCAATGTAAACTTTCAGTGCTCAAATAAAAGCGATATATTAAATTATAATAAATTAGCCATTTACTTCATCTCGTTTTGTTGAAAGTTCTACAAAAGTTGCAGAATCAAAATTGTCCTGTTGCCTACAAAATTATACGTTCTTGAATGCTTCATGGAATAAAATCATGCATTTTCAAAATAAGTCAAAAAGTCACTAAAATATAATGGCACATAAAAAAAAACAATTCATAAAATTTCAGCATTCATGCCAAAAGCCAAAAGAGGCATTTCCAAGCCAAAAATGGATGAAAGAGTTCACTGATGAAGATCACGGTCATGTTCACATTCACTATGAATGACGGCGAGGATCCGCAGATGGCAGACTCTACAAAGCTGCAGAAGGAACTCTACAGTACTGATTTCTGCTTTCACTGCTCTCCACTGTCTCTCAAGGACTGTGAGTTTCAATTATGCTTCGACACACATGACTGATTACAAGACAAGAGGTCAAGAAATGAAAGAAGAGAAGCTCAGGATGAGGAAAGATAAGGCCCTGTGTATCACCACATTCTATTTCTGGTCTATACCTTTTAGAGATTATGAAATATTGGCTTCATACTACAGTAATATGAGTCGAAATGAGAAATGAGAAGAGGCTAACTAATAATCTCATGGATTTCTAGCTTTAATCATCAACCCTGCGATAAGATTAAAACATTTTACGACAGCACAGTCCATACTCAAATAATCAGACTGTCTTGAAATATAACCGTCTCTGAACTGTACCCTACTGAGTTTCTCTTCTGCAGCTTTGCAGCAGCCTGTTCCTCCAGTGCAGTAGGGGGCACTGTAGATCTGCTCTTCCGGCACACTCACAGACTTCTGCTGGATGCGCAAGAGCACGCGCTTGGTGCAGCGGTCCATGCTGGATGCCCACTTCCTGTTGGCATCTCTTTCATCCTCCAGGAGCCAACGTCTGTCCGCTTTGCTCAGTGTGACCGGCCTAACCAGCCCGGTCCAGTTCAAGTGTCCGTACAGGCTGCGCTCTACCACGTATGTGATGTTGAGCTCACTGACTGCCGTCCTTCCCTTCAGACGCCTCGGTGGAAACAGCCAGCTGCCCACTACCCCGCTCCCACAGCTTTTCCCCTTCTCCCTGGCCAGCGGAAGCTCGCGAGTGGGAGGAGAGGAGGGCAGGGTTGAGGAGGGTGTCGTTTTCGGAGCGTTGCACGATCGTTGGTAAAGCAGGTGTTTGGTAGAGTATGCATAGTTCGGGTCAGGCTTATTACGCTGCCACATGGAAACAGGTGGCCGCTTGGTGTTGTTGATGTCATCTAAAGACACCAGGAGGGGGTGTGGCTTTGGGCGGGGCCTAGTGAGGCCGTAAAAAGCGTAAACGCTATCGGTACTTACCCCATGAGATAGAGATGACAAAGCCTTCCGCATTTCTCCGTCTGTAGCAGAGCGGGAGACTTTAGCATTGTCGTCTCCCAAACCGTCCAATTCAGAGAACGAGGAGCCACTGCCCCCCGCTACACCCAGCCCAGACCCGGCACTGCTCTTGCGCGCTGGACGGATCAGGCCGTGGGGATGTGTGCTGGGGGCCTTGACTAATTTGTGAGCAGGTTTCCAGGCGTCAAGGCTGCTGGTGGAGGGCGAAGTGTTCAGGCTGTCCGTGTCCCCGTCCAGAGAGAGCTGCTCTTGGGCAAGTGAGGACAAAGAGGAGTCTGTACACTTTGCCGGCTTCTTGTGGATTTCTGCATATAGTGCGCTTATATCATCGCATATAGGAGCTGCATCCAGACTGAGTGAATCTGCAGGAAAACGAAGATTAATACAAAAGTGAAATAGGACAAATTTGAACTCAAACTTACGAGAATATTAAAAGAAACTAAAATATAAATATTTTACTGTCACTATGGTATTTAAAGCGTCATTCCAGAATAAAAATACTAATGTGTAAGAAAAAATTATATAAAACATTCATCAGTTTATCAGTCAAACATCAGTAATGCTAGATAGTTTTTCCAGATACCTTGTGAGCCATGTCTCTTGCTGTCATCCACTTTGATGAGTTTCTTGCGAACACGTCGAGTGGAGTTCACCAGCTTGTGAAGCCTCTTGAATTTCACAGAGTCCTCCTGCTCATCATCTGACTGCTCCACAGACTAAAGAGGAACAAAAACTCAACTTCAGTATTATATCATCTCCTAGGAGGGAAAAAAATGGGTAACATTCAAATGTAGACATGCACAAAAACAAAGGATGATGGTTTCAATGGGTACAGATAATGACATGTTTAGGATGCTTTTGACATTAGGGACATGACTTAGGAAAACATTGCAGAATGGAGTTATGTGTTATGAAGTTGAGTCCAAGAAACACAAGTCTTGCTTTTTTACATAACAGATGAGCATGAGTGAGCATTTGTGGTGAAAATAAATCCTCTTCAAATTTCAAATGAATAATACAGATAGGGGTTTACTGTTGAGATGATTTATGATTGGATCATGTTCTCAAACAAACATCTAACATAACCTGATCTTACATTTAATGCAGTAAAAGGGAAGATTATGATACTGAAACCTCCAATCTACAAAGACAAAGCCTCTTTAATTCTTTCTACTGTCTCAAACTTGCACATTTCATTTTTGAAAAGTGTCAATCCACTAAAAAAACATCTTGTTCACAGCAAAAGTACACCACATTATAAGATGATGACATGCAGTTGTGATCAACAGGATAGAATACATGCTAACCACAGACCACCAGAAGAGATTAAGCTGTTTTGACCAATATCAATGAATGGCAAATCTATCTGTTCATCCCGGCATACCACAGACTTAAGCGTTTCGTCAAGATGTTGAGGCTGAATGTGATCTGTTACTGGAAACCTAAAGCTCAACCACAGACAGAGAATCTCATTGGCTCACAATGAATAATATTAATCATGAGCCACAATGGCCACCAGTCAAAACGAAAATGGAAATGTAATGATGGTTGAAAAATCAGAAGTCCAACACACAATATCATGACTCAATGAGCACCAATTCAGAGAAACAGAACAGAAAACAAAATCATCAGTATGATGAAATTAGCGTCTGGAGAACTTTGATAGAAGCTTGGTACAAAAAGGATTTCTGCTTCTCATACCCAGTCTCCATCAAGGTAACAAAAGCCCTTTTCAAACAAGAGCAAAGAAGGAAAGAAAGAAAGAGAAAGAAAACAGAAAAGTGTCCAGCTGTGTTCCTACCAGCAGTTGTTTCCTTCAGGTTAGATGTTAGCGGCTCATGCAACAAAACACAACAACGCACACCATCTCACACCGAGACCAACACAAACTGTAAACAGTTTTTAGAAGCTAACCCTGGAAAGTTTGGAAATATCTAGAGGCAGGGGAGGGACTGGGGGACAAGGCGTGAGTTTGGGCGTCCGGAAACACTGCAAGGTCTGCCATATGACCTCTGGACATCCTTAATGGTCTTCAGTGGAGAGAAGGAATGTGGCCCAGAGAGAAGAAAGGCTGGCCTGGGTGCAGTCCACTCATATTGGGATACAGAACTTCTTCTGTGATAGCAGCTGCTGACACTGATCCCACATCAGTTCACTCTGGTGGAGCTGTGATGGGTCGCTCTACTGACTGCAGCTGACACTGATCTCATGACAGGGGAATCCTGAGGACCCACAGCCAGCCCTCAGTGTTCTGATTAACGTTAAACTGAGCTCAGATCAGCGGGATTCCCGGAGAGAGCTGTGCCCGTCAGTCGAACCGTTAAGCAGACGACGGCTGACCCATTTTCATTTATAAATAGGAGATCATCAACCCAGGGGCCAAGATTCCTACAGAGATCCATTTTCTCATTCGGCTGCCGAGATTCAATTTGCACATGCTGATGTGTGGCAGAGACAGGCAGGAGAAAATGTGTGTGAGTGTGTGTTTGTGCATTTCAGAAAATGCCTCAAGGGCTCAGAGATACAGAGTCTTTGTATGAATAAGACTTTTTTTCCCCCTTATTTCCTCTTATTTAGCAAACGAGTAAAACAGCACAATGGGAGAATCTCACGAACAAATGTTCAGGTCATATTTTACTCCAACAAAAGATGGAATTTGTATTTTTTAGTCAAAAAAAAAAAAAAAAAAACTTACAAGTTTTATCACATTTTCCTCAAAAATCTCAATCAATATGAAATATTTTTTATTCATAAAACGTAAAATAAAAACATTCAAACATTTCTGATGATATTAAAAATAACTGAAGAATAATAAAAATATTGGAAATGTAAAAATAAACTTAAGTTTATATTTATTTAACAAAATAATACGGAATAAAAAGCATAAAATAATAAGGAACAAAAAGCAAGATATAATAAAAAAATATAAATAAAATATAATATAATATAATATAATGACAAATAAAATAAAATATGATAATGGGCGCCAAGGTGGCGTAGTGGGTAGCACAATCGCCTCACAGCAAGAAGGTTGCTGGTTTGAGCCTCGGCTGGGTCAGTTGGCATTTCTGTGTGGGGTTTGCATGTTCTCCCCGTGGTTGCGTGGGTTTCCTCCAGGTGCTCCGGTTTCCCCTGCAAGTCCAAGGACATGTGGAATAGGTGAATTGGGTAGGCTAAATTGTCCGTAGTGTATGAGTGTGAATGAGTGTGTATGGATGTTTCCCAGAGATGGGTTGCAACTGGAAGGGCATCCGCTGCGTAAAACATATGCTGGATAAGTTGGTGGTTCATTCTGCTGTGGCGACCCCAGATTAATAAAGGGACTAAGCCAAAAAGAAAATGAATAATATAATATAATATAATATAATATAATATAATATAATATAATATAATTAATATAATTGCTGTTTACTCTTTACTATAATAATTGAAAAAAAAAAAAAACAACTGATTATTATCAAAGTTATAAAACTTGTTCGATCAAAACCAGGGAGTTATCCCCCTTTCTCTTTTTTATATTAAGATCATTTTTATATTCATTTTTTATATTTGTTTATATATATTGAGAGGATAAAAACGAATTGAACTTAAATGTCAAACATAATATACAGCTCTGAAAACAATTATACACAAAAATATATGTATACAAAAATAGACCTATTTCGAAGACTAAGAAAAGACAAAGAAAAAAACCCAAAAACAATTTAACATTCGTTCTTATACCACATCTGTATTAATTGCAAATCCAAATCCAAATATTGGGGTAAATATATCCTGGACATTTTGCTGACTTTCTGTAAAATATTTACACAACATCAGTAATTAACGTTCATTATAAATTCATTATCAGCAATACAGTTCAAAACAGATCTCGAGTTTCCTCTATTGTGACCCTTTTGGATAGTGACACTGACCACACACACATAAGCAGATGCAGAAAGTGCCGCGGCGGGACGGTCAATGACTCCTCTAAGCGGACACAAAGATTTGCTGGGCGGAGTGAGTCATTCTGTAGCTGCAAGCGCTGAGCAAAGCAGTGCTGTGGTTTGTTAACATCAAAAAGCATTGCAAAAACAGCTTAGCTGCTGACCATTAGACCAGGAGGTGTATGTTTACTTGCAGAGGCTGGAACCCTGCTCACATTTTCCATAATAACTATGTGTATTTGTGTACTGGCAGCTTATTTCTCCAAAAAGAAAAAAAAAAAAAAAACTAAATCCACTATCACCAAGGCTTTAACAGAGAACACACACATTATTATATACGTATAAACACAAAGCATACCCTTATAAATAACAATACAGCCAAAGAAGTGTGCTGAATCAAACTAAACTAATTTGAATGGTTTGTTGGTTTCAAAGCAGCATATCACCCTTCACTAAGTCTCACATTATGACCTCATCACCAGGGGATGTTTACTGTGCCAGTTCCCCATGCCAAGAAGAAATGACATCATCAGTAGGGGGTCTTACACTAAGTCGCCAGTGCCAGATGCTCATTACCACTGTAAAATTACATCAGCGTCTCCATATCAACACACAATCCATTTGCTTTCAAATGATGTGCATTGAAATTACGGATTAAGATGCACTCAGTACATTTAAAACATTTTACATATACATGATGCTTCAAATATTTGTTTGAAACTATAGCAGTGACCTAATCAAAGCCATTTTAAAGGGATAGTTCACCTAAAAATGAAACTTGCTTACATTTGCTCACCCTCCAGCTGCTCCTAACCTGTTTGAGTCTCTTTCTTTGGTTGAACACAAAGAATATATTGTGAAGAATGTTGGAAACCAGCAGCCATTGACAACCATAGTGTCAACGACCACTGGTTTGCACTATTCAGCAGAAGAAAAAACTCAGAGGCTGGATTGTCAAGTGATGATCACGATCAAATGATGAACAGACTAATAAAGGTGTTTATATTAATTCACATGTATATTTTTTTTATTCAATACATTTTTAATCGATATATATCCAAAAGAATTAGTCAGATCAGCATTAAAAACCATACCGAGTGCTCCTTTAATCTATGATGACTTCAAAGCATTCTGAGATATATGATTCCTGAAGTATATAACAAATAAAAGTGTATATTTAGTGCAGTTATTGTAGGAAAGGGGATGAACTGGGTTGACGTAAGGACTGCCACTGCCTGAGTTTATAAACCACAATGTCACTAGTGTGGTCTGCTGAGATTTAACCTCCCTGCAGTGCGCACACATGCGCACACACACACACACACACAACATCAGTCAGTACAGTGAGAGACATTACAAACTCTCACTGCCGGGGGAAAATAAACTTTGATGTGACTGAATGAGGTTATGTTGCAAACACACGGGCCTGTATACACTCAGTCTGGGTGGTTTGGTATAGTACTTACATTGCAGGCGGAGGAGAGGTTAACAGTGGGACTGGATCCATCAGTCCACTCTGCTGTGTCTGTACTGCTGCTCAACTGTCTGTTCCTCTCATATTCCTTTAACTATGGAGAACAAGAGGTCAAAGAGAGCCACCCCCCTCGCTCTCACACACGCGCACACACACCCTATCTGTTACAGAAATACAGTCAGAGAACAAACTATACAAACATGTACACACACAGAAATCTCTGACCCATCACCAGCAAAAACACAAAAGAACACATAAACATACATGAAGTGTCATGTCCATTTAAACAAGCAAAAACAAAACTCTATTTAATGCATTATTAATTTGTATATATAAAAAAGCATCAGTGTTTCGGGTGAGTAGGTCTTTTTTTATTAATTTATACTTTTATATAGAATATACACTCAAAAATATTTTGCTGCTTGTTCAAACTCCTTATCTAAAATGAGCTGAATCAACACATGTCCTGAGGGTTTACTTAATTGTTTAATGTTTAATCCACTTTAATTTGTAAAAACAATGAAGTTAACTTAATTTATTTGTGTTGAGACAACATGAAGAAATTGTGTGGAAGCCTGCATTTTTTTATATGCTTTAACGTGACAGAAGTCTTTTATAATTAAAAGCAGCAAAGAAAACTGGAAATGCATATTTATCATGATTTCCACAACAGTACAACAGCAGCATCACTATTTTTAATGTTGATAAGAATAGAGGTGATTATAGTGATGATAGGGTGACACTGAAGACAAGAGAATTGACTGCTACATTTTTAAAATACAAAAATTGTTATTTTAATTTGAATAATATTTCAATTTCTTGTATGTTTAACTGTGTTTTACATTCCTAAATTACTGACCACAAACTTTTAAGCATTAGTCTATTTATAAGCATGTACATATAATTGAATGTTACAAGATTTATATTTATTTTAATATGCATTATACAGTTTATATGTAATGTAATGTGAATTTAAACTGCACATTTATATATTTTTATAAATAAATAAATAAATATAGTTTTTAGGCGCACTTATTTAACTAAATTTTTTTCTGAACAAACTGTCAAAGCGTCTTTTTACACCATGTAAATAATAATAATAATAATAATAATAATAATAATAATAATAATAATAA
>CAIGQQ010026964.1:12631667-12656312 GCA_903798035.1 Danio albolineatus | reverse complement strand
AATAATAATAATAATAATAATAATAATAATAATAATAATAATAATAATAATAAATCCTTACATTTATATAGCGCTTTTCTGGGCACTCAAAGCGCTTTACACAATGGGGGGGATCTCCTCATCCACCACCAGTGTGCAGCATCCACCTGGATGACACGACGGCAGCCATTTTGCGCCAGACCGCACACCACACATCAGCTGATTTGTGGAGAGGAGACAGAGTGATGAAGCCAATTGTGACATGGGGATGGCCATGATGGACAGAGGCCAGTGGGCAGATTTGGCCAGGATGCCGGGGTTAAACCCCTACACTTTTTCGAAGAACATCCTGAGACGACCACAGAGAGTCGGGACCTCAGTTTAACGTCTCATCCGAAAGACGGATGCATGATCATCGGCTGATCTCAGGTCTATTTTCAGGTTAAAGAAAAAAAAAAACTACAGTATTTAATCTTAAAGTCATTATAATAATAATAATAATAATAATCATAATAATCATAATAATAATAATAATAATAATAATAAAGTGCATGACACCTGTGGACTCAAACACACACAGAGAGAATACACAACAAAATGAACACAGAACAGGTAAAGAACATAAAAGACATAGCACACACAAGGACACACAAATAATCATGCATGCTTACAGCATGTATGATGTCAACTATCCACAAAGGCTTGTGATTGATTCATTGATTCAAACTTGAGGTCCAGTCAATCGCTACTTCTAAATCAACTACCAGCCCAAAGAAAAAAAATAAATGAAAAAATAAAATAAAATACAGAAGCGGAAGACAATTTAAAGAAAGAAAACCCAGTTGGTTAAAGGAATCAATGTCAGCCTTGTGGAGAGAAGGAAGCTATATTCTACAATAATCCATTAGGTTCATTATCAGATGATAATTAATCATGATCTCAGTACACAATGACAAAGAGACCTACAGTGACACAACACATCTGAACAAAGAAAACGGATAGAAGAGATCCATCCGACCACTCCCACCTAACCCTACTTCAGAAATTAAACACCAAAGACCCTCCTTCATCTCAACAAAACATGACTTGCACTAGGGAATCTACTGCAGCCCTCAGATGCAGGTCAGTAAGCTTGGGTTTGTATCTGTTTGTGTGTGTGTGTATGTATGTATGTAAGCGGGTGTGTGTTTGGAGGAAGAAGCAGGGCGGCATCAGTTTGGGTAAGTAGGGTTAGTACACATGAATGTGAGCCAGGGAAGCTGTTATTGTTCAATGCGTTTACCCGTGCCAGAGCTTCCTCTACAGTGATCATCTTCTCCTTCACCATCATCATCAGTTGGATTCGCTCTTCATCACTCATCGTGATCTCACTGGCCACATAGCCAATGTCTTCTCCTGCAAGTTTAAAAAGAAAACAAGGCAACCGTTTATATTTCAACTCTAAAATAAATGTGTGTTAATTCAGCCTATGATTGAAAGGATTTCATGCGACCACTGTTTCCATACTGTATATTATCTCTGATTTTAGGGTTGAAATGGAAATGCTTAATTTAAAAATTTATTGCAGTAATGAACATGCACAGTATTGTTATTGTGAGAACTTCAAGTCTATATTGAACAGTCATTTATTATTTAAAGGGATAGTTCACGCAAAAAGTAAACATTTCCTCATTATTTACTACACTCAAGTGGTTCTACACTTTTATGAATATCTTTCTTGAACAAAGATACTATTTCTCAGTATTCTTCAGGAGAAGGAAAACACAGAAGGATCCAAACAAGTGGAGGATGAGAAAATGAGGAGAGTTTTGGGTGAATTATCCCTTTAGATAATTGTGGGGTTTATCACAGCACCAACTGCTCAAAGGTTAAATTGCAGATTTATTTTCAGTAATAAAGATTTGCACGTTAATCTGGCTTACAACGTACAGACTGAAAATGTTGATTCATCACAGACCTATTCTTCATTAACACTTTACAGCAAGACTCTGTTCTTTTGACCATATCTAATCAAACTGAACTGATGAAAACTATTCAAGTCATAAAAAATGTATAATTAGGTGATGTTAACTTCTTAGGTAATGTTTCACAACTTTTTAAAATAAAAGCAAAATTTACTGTTTTGTTTAATCAATCAGGTAAATACTAAAGTTCAGTTTTATAATTGCTTTTATAAAACCATATTAACTTAACTTCCAAACAAATGTAGCTTTTCCTCACTGTTAATGCATTAACTGATGTATGCTAACGAGACCTTACTGTAAATTGTTACTTTTTTGTTCCTTCTGTTTACTCTGTATATTTATATATACAATAAAGCAATACACGAAATGTAGAGTTGTTATAATTCAATATATTGTGATGACAGCTTCTGCTACTATTGTAACAAGAAAATGTAACACCATCACAGGCCTACTCTAAAGAAAACCCTCATTCTCAAAAATGGATGGGCCATTTAGATGAAAGATGGAACTATAACTAAAGTTTAAACCACTAATTCATCCATTGTTTATATTTCTAAGAGTAGCCACCCCAAATATGGTCTATGAACAATAAAAACATATGAGCAAACTGCAGAGCTATGAAGGGAAGTAACATGAGAAAAATGCAGTGAGTTTGTTTTTATTACCTTTTGACGCTTGCCTTGTGACCCCCTTCTGTGACTTTCGGAAGTTCTGCCAGAAGGATTTGTTTTTCTTCTTGTTGTCCCACTTTCCTGCATGTGAAGAGAGGAGAAACCCATCAGGACCAAACACATTCACTTTTGTACCAACAACCATTACAAAAAACTAAAACTAAAAAGCAGTCACTCTATTAGTGCATCTGTATATCTGTGCATTCGTTTTTGTTTTATTCAGTGTTTACAGTGACCCATGTCACCAGAACATGCTGGCACAATCTTATAGAATTCCAAAAGAAATTTCCCCAAAATTACCACAATTACGTCTAAATAGTTTTTATAATGAATTACAAACCTGATCCATCCTCAGAGCTGGATTTGTGCAGAGGAATTCTGGTGGAAAACACAGAAAAAGACACATTTAATAAAACACGTTGCTGTTTTTTCAGCTATCCACCAAGGCCACCGACTGTGAGTATTCATTTGTGTGTCAGTAGAGGGCAGTGTGGTGCTGTTTAGAGCACATGTCAGGCTTCAGAGGCTCACAGGGCACAGATGAGAGAAGCTCCAGAGATGCAGCGAAACGAGACGAGAAAGACAAAGTGAGAGAAAGAGACTGAGAACGAGAACCACAGCAGGACAGACGCTGCTTGTTGATATTTCCACTCTTCTCCTCTGGGGCACAGTGCCCTTGGAAAATACTAAACTTAAAAAAACTAGCACACACTAGAGCTCATTTGCTGAGAGAATGGGTGAAAATAAAACAGTGGGATTTACAGATATCTTATTGATGCTGACAGAACCTATTTGGCCTACTAATACTCATAGATAATACACAGTTCTATGTAGATAGTACATAGTTCTAATACACAGAACACGACGCAGACAAACACATTATATATAAATACACCTTTTCTGAACTTTTTATTATTATTGGTTAGTTGGTGGGTTGCCAAAACATTTGTAAAAACTATAGGAACGCATTTCTTTGAATGTGTTATCATTATATATATATATTAGGGCTGTAACGATATGCGATATGAAACCGAAATCGCGACACTAAGATCCACGATCCTGTGTCGCGATTTGATAAGGAAGAATCGCTACACACCCGTGACTAACTTTTCAATCATGTAACGCCTTCCTGCAAAAGTTGAGTTGAAGAAGAACGTGAGGAAACATGGCAATTAACCCAGAGATTGCGGACCCTCCCTCTTCATATAAGTCAGCAGTATGGCAACATTTCGGCTACCCAGTGGAGATAAAGGATGGCAATTGCATGATCTACAAGACCCACACAATATGCCGTAAGTGCTTTAAGTGACAGGCAACACAACCGACATATAGATGATACGTAAAGTACACACAGAATACGTAAAGAGGCTGTGATAGATTGGAAGATCAGCATATCAAGGTTCCCGTGACAACAGACAACGAAACATTGCCAATGCTGTCGAAGCGGCCGTTTTTTTTTCCCGCATATAAGATGCTTTGCTCACACTGTTAATCTGGCTGCACAGAGAGGGATGGGCGTTCACCAGATGTCCCGACTTTAATATGGGGTTCTCTGAAACTATGAATATTTAACTTTAATTTTATTTAGGCTATTTTATTTAGGCCTACCGAACCAACACAATCTCACGGCAACTTGTGTTTTGGCGCTGAAGCATATAGCGCGCTTGTTTTGAAGCGCATCACCGCAAAGGTTATTCATTATTCTTTTTTATCTAGTAAATAACTGACCAACCAAAACCACATCACAATTAAGATAAAATTTATACCTAACGAAATTCGTTTCAAAAAGATATTTTTTTCCAAGAAAAATGTATGAATTATATTTTTGTTTGTGCCTGTCCAACTGTGCGGTGAAAATTTGTTCCGCTCCGGGGGAAATAAGAATTTAATAGTTCACAGCAGAAAGGGCACGGTCCGTGCGGGCTTTCTCCATCTTCTCAATTGTGTTGGGCACAGCTAGGTTCAGTTTGGAGGCATTTTGACGCCAGTGTCCATTCCGTGTCAATGAAATGGAAAGTTAGCGACATGTAAAGTGTCATTTTTGTACTCGATCACATCTGTTGTAAGGGATAAATACTCGACTGTGGTGGAATTGGGCTGTTGCAGCTCACCACGGCTACGTTTGTAGGCTCGTAGAATAGCTGTTTTGGAGAAATATGTACGTCCGGACAATTCATTATAGCTGTCAGGTGTGGTTACGAGGTCTCCGAAAGAAAAAAAAAGTATTGAAAGACACTATTTTTTTCACAGAGATTCTTGGTTACTGCATCAGTGCATTTGTTCCACCTCACATTGTCCCTCCTATATTTTGTGCATCGCTTAAATGCATCACTAATTGATGGCTGCACCTGTTCATCTGACTTCTGCGGTAGATTTTTTTTTACTGCATTGCCCATTTTGGCAGCCTCATTTTTGTGCGCTTTGTATAAATTAGTTGTGTTTCCTCCACATTTGTCAGGCAAAGTTTACATCTCTTAAATGTAAGAGAACTTGATTGAAAAAGAATTTTCAACATGCTCGAATCATCTCCACAATGGAGTTTAGTTCTGTTTGTTTTTCAACAGTGTTTTGTTACAAAAAAACAGAAGTGTTATAGCTTTGGCTATTTATTCATTTTATATTTGGCTATTTATATAGTTAATAATTTGCATGGTTAATCTTGTTCTTTGGTGTTCAGTTTATAAAGATTTTTCAAATGTTATTTGAAAAAAATATTGTTTAAAAAAAAAAAAAGTTTCCCACCCCTCACGAAAAAAAAATCGTGATACGAATCGAATCGTGGGTCAAAAATCGTGATACGAACCGAATCGTGGGTTTGGTGTATCGTTACAGCCCTAATATATATATATATATATATATATATGTGTTTTATCTGATGTCAGATTACATAAAACATTCACATATGCAGCTAAAGACCAAATTAGAAGTCCTCTTATAAAAATGGCCTGTTTTGTAAATATTTCCCAAGCGCTTTTTAACAGAGCAAGAACATTTTTCATAGCATTTTCTCTTAGAAAGTATTTTTTTCTTTTAGCTGGGCTGCAATTAAAAAAAAAAGTGCTACGGTTGTTTACTACTACTACTACTATCATTATTATTATTATTAATCACAATATTTTGACCAGCTACGCAAAACAAACCACTGTTGTACAGTGACTTGCCTAGTTAACCTAATTACCCTATTTAGGCTTTTAAATTGCACTTTAAGCTGAATTCTAGTATCCTGCAAAATAATCAGTAAAATATGATGTACTGTCATCATGACAAAGACAAACGAAATTAGTTATTAAAGCTATTATGTTTGAAAAACAAAAATATCTCCATTAAAAACCACTTGAGAAATTTAAAAAGAGCTAAACTTTTAAAAGAAGAGTTTATAATGTTGTGTTCAACTCTATATTAACAATGCATTTATACTACTACCTCTCATGCTGTGATATTGTTTAAACATTTCTTTTCTCTCTTAAGCTCATTAAAACTATATTTTGAAACTAAAACGTTGAATTTTCAGCCACCCATAACAGCAGTCTTAAATGTCAAACCTTATATATTCTAATATACTGTAATGATTTAGTTAAAAATTTGAGACAGATAATGACAAATCCTTTCAGCAATAAATATTGAAACATCTAAAACTAAAATATTATGTCACATTAATAATGTCACTTTTTTATCTAAAAAAACTTTTTTAATCTTTTAATCTAAACCATTCCAAATAAAAGCATTAGTTTCCTAAATAAAATCTTACTGATCCCAACTTTTTAATGGCAATCTATATTTAACATGTTACATTAAAAAGTAGGACATAATTACCATAGTTAGTCTTTTTTTTCCACATAAACAAACTGACCATACTATTCTGGTATGGGAAAAAATCTAGTGTTTACATTCCCATTAGATCTAGATATAAATCACATCGACGTTGTCATATGGTCAAGTAGTAAAATGTTGCATGAAACGAGCCCATGTGTGACGCGCTAACGAGAGAAAACATCAGAGCTGAGCACACAGTCAACAAAACCCAAAACACAAAGAAAAAGAAGACAACATTCTGTCTAAAACACATGCTCCGAGAACACGAAACGCAGGCATGCAAGTCTATGTGTTGTGGTTTTCTCATCTGAGTGGTGGATTTTCACTCATCCTTGGGTAAACAATCTCAACCTCGTCTGCACTAAAGTAAACACTGACACAGTCATGTAAGCGTATGTGAACACACACTTTCGTGCACCCATGTTCTGGTTTTCTCCACAGGAAGACAGTGTTTTTACCAGTGGCTTGGATTTAAATCATCACGGGTGCATGCATGTCTGCTCTTCATCTGCTATCCATGTGTCCCAAAGACATCCTCAGTGCTAAAGCTATCAGTATCTACACAGTGTGCATGTGTATGGTGGCAGGTCATATGTTACATGTCATTACAATGACTAAAAATGTGCATGTGTTATAAAACAGAGCACACATTCCTGCATTTTTCAGGACGTCCATTGCACTATGACCAAATAAAGACGTCAACACTGCTCTTTTACCCTAGTGTGTGTGTGTGTGTGTTTGAGACACAGGGCATGACAGAGGCCTCCCTGAATTATCATATCATTATGCTGCCATGGCGATACAAACTTTCTCTGTTTAACCTTTCATTCACCCCACAGTGAATCCAAACGCAGTCTTGCTGCTTATATGCTAACTGCATCCCATGCTAAAAAGGCCCTATTGAGGAACAGCTCAGTAAATTAGGCTCCATTCAGGATTTCTGCTATTGATGGAGCTGTATGTGTGTGACCAGCATACAATACAAGCGTGTTACAGTCTGTCAGTTTCTTTCTTTTCGAAGGGTGCCCTGTGTCGTTACTGGTGCGTCTAGTGGAATATTAGCCTTGTGAGCAGCATTCCTACACTGTGAGGAACTGTCATGTCCACGAGCTCTGAAATAGAGGAATCCCTGGCTTGCTGAGATTGTTATTCAGAGAATGTAATGGAAGAACGTTTGACACTGAAATCTCTGCAGTCTTACTTTCTCCACATATTTCATTTGTGTCCTTTAATTCAACGGGTAGCTTATTTTGGATTGATAACAATATGTCACTCAAACTGACAGGTAAAGTGTATTGAAACTATAGTCAAGCTCTTTCTCTAACACATGACCAAATTTAGTAAAGTTTTCAAAAATAGTTACAAGACAATAACTATATTTAAAAGCATATTTATATGCAAGCAGCTCATGTCTCAAAGTGAAACGTGGCATTGTGTTCTTTTACACGAAAAGCTTAGCTCCATTTGCAGCAAACTGCTCCACACAAACTCTCTGAATTTGGGCAGTTTATAATGGACTGCAATCAATCACTCACACAATTTAGCCGTGAGGTTTGAACACTTAAAAAAAGCAACTTTATTTGAAGAATATGGTTATCAGCTGACTTTATAAAACAAAATGTAAAGGAATAAAATCAACTGTAGTCTGCCCATGTTAATGTAAGGGCTTGCTGTATGCGGTTGCTGTATTTGGGAATGATCAAAAAATGGCTTCCATGGTGTGAGATCAGTCAAATTACTGTGCCAACATGTAATTTCTCCTGAATTAAAGGGATAATTCACCCAAAATTGAAAGTTTTATCATAATTTACTTACCTTTTAATTGTCAATAACCTGTTTCTTTTTTCTGTTGAACACAAAAGAAGATATTCTGAAACAAACATTAATCACCATAATACTGTTAAGTTTCCAGCTTTCTTCAAAATGACTTCTTTTGTGTTCAACAGAAGAAAAATCTCAAACATGTCTGGAAAAACCAAGTAAATGATGAGTAAATGTTAATTTCTGGGTGAACTATGCTTTTAAGAGGAACAACATGTTTTGATCAGTTGTGCATCACTACAGTGATGTATGTTCTGCACTTTCAAAGCTGGGAGCGGGGTTTCCTCTTTCCTCTAGTCAAACTGCTGATGAAGAGAAACACTTCTATCCCAGGGTGCACCTGGTGTCCTTCCATTGGCTGGTTGATTTGCTTCCTAACACCTGGCTTTGGAGTTCAGAACACGTATACGATCAGGCACAAAACACATATACAAAAACTGCAAAGGAAGAGTGCAGGAAATGACCTTCACTAGAGGTCACGGCAAACGGAGCTTGAGGGATTTCCTAAAAGTCACACACACATTTTCTCTGAATGACTGTTACCTTTCTACCACCTTATAACATGCAAAGTTATTAAAATAACACGTGTAAAGTTAACGTTCGAATGATTAGGGTCAGTAACATTCTTAATGTGAGAGAAGAATTTCAGGACCTACTGAACTTTTGAACAGTAGTGTGTATTAGGAGGAAGACTCAACAGAAGAATGATGTGAATTCAACAAGAGACACACACACACATCTCTCTCACTGTCATCGGGTTCTCTGTAGTCATGAACAACCTTTCTGAAGGCCAGGGCTTCTTCCTTCTAATCATGCAGACAGGAAGTCTGGGTAATCTGGCAAAGACTCTTTTGTCCTGTATAGTATTGTGTTGATAAAGTCACAGACTATTCCTCTGAACAAATGTTTAGAAAATTGGTTTATCATACTGTGGTTGACTAAAACTGCTTTTGGTTAGATATTTTAAAAAGTAAATATGCATAACAACTTCTCTCATAGATACTTTATCATGATAACACAAATTAGTGACAGATTTTTCCATATTGCGCTATGCATTTGAATGCAAAAATTGATGGAGAGGGACTTTGTTCTATGAGTCACTGACCAGATTTTATAATGTGACATGAACACGCAAGGGTGGGTTTAAGTGCACTAAATAACTGGAGAAGTCCTGTGCAAGTCAGAGAGAAGTCTGCCCTTTAAACCAGAAGGTCAAGATATGACATGCTGATTAAATATTAATAGGTCAAAGGAAAAGAAAAATCTGACTTTCTTTTAAGAAATGTGTCAGTGGGTTTTGGGAAGTCAATAAACTTCAAAGTTCAAAATGTGTTTGTTTGTTTCTTGCACAAAGTGAGAAAATTACTATTTGATTTTGTGTGAAAAAGCTTTAAGATGCTGCGTATTTTCAATCAAAGCTAGTGTTAAAATGATCACAACTGCGGTACCAGGCAAACCCCGACACATGTGCCTAAAACCACAGAGACCAATAAATGATGAAAGATGTGTCAGCTCCATATGTTTTACATTCATCTACTTCTCTCTAGAGAGTATGCATGATGGCGATAAAATTAAATCTTTCCCATGGCGTTTGGACCACTAAAACCCCACAGGAACGTCCAATCAACACAGACCGTACGCATGGAGAAACAACCCTGTTAGTGCTCTGACATCATTTCAAATTGTTACCGCTACAATCTTTCTGAGATTCACTGAATGACGAATGCATTTTAAATAAAGCAAACGGACCTTTGGCAATAATAGAATAGCGTGGGCAGCAATGATGTCATGTGTATCGTGTTTAACTCATTTAAGCAATAATGCTAAATAAAGTTCTTTTAGTCAGCATGTCTAACACTCCTCTGTACTATAAACTCACAGAGTCTCACTTTAGTCTGAATTTCTATCCGTCTTCCTCTCACTAATCAGCGTGTTTCATCTTAACCATCTAAGAACAATGGACGGAAGGAAGGAAGCCTGGAAGCACGGAGATGTGAAGAAGTAAAACGGAGGAATTCACACCCATTAATACACACACACACTTACACACAGCAGCAGATGGAGGATGAAGAGCAGACCTGACATGTGTGATCGTATATCTGAGATGTCAGCACTCATATACAAGTCAGAAAACCAGAAAAGTGTCCTTTAAAGGGATAGTTCAACCTAAAAATCAACATTTGCTATTAATTGAATTCCCTTCGGGCGCCACGGTGGCACGTTCGCCTCACAGCAAGAAGGTTGCTGGTTCGAGCCACGGCTGGGTCAGTTGGCATTTCTGTGTGGAGTTTGCATGTTCTCCCCGTGGTCGCGTGGGTTTCCTCCGGGTGCTCCGGTTTCCCCCACAAGCCCAAAGACATGTGGTATAGGTGAATTGGGTAGGCCAAACTGTCTGTAGTGTATGAGTGTGAATGAGTGTGTGTGGATGTTTCCCAGAGATCGGTTGCGGCTGGAAGGGCATCCACTGCGTAAAACAAATGCTGGATAAGTTGGCGGTTCATTCCGCTGTGGCGACCCCGGATTAATAAAGGGACTAAGCCGACAAAAAAATGAATGAATGAATCAATGAATTCCCTTCAGGCCATCCTAGACGTAGGTGACATATTGGGGTGTACTCAGACTAGACACAGTTGCCTTGTACCGTGTACATCATTTAATATGCAGTGACATCTTCACATCTACCCAGTCCAAGCTTTTGCTGAACAAATCTACAACATTTGGCGCTCATAAATGTTCATGAAAGTTATTGTCCTGCATGTAAAAGGAGGTTTGCTGGATGTGGCAGTTGACGTGCAGCGAGGGGTTTGTATATTTGATAAACTATGACAGTACACACACGTTGAAAAGTAAAAAGGGTTAATAAATTCATATATAACAGTTCCTTAAAAGTGACATCAGGTCATCAGTTTAACGCTCCGCACACAACAAGTGTGACAAACCCAACCGAACTGTGGCACGCCTCTTCAAACCGGGCCAGGGCCAGCAAAATGAACCCCAAACACTTGTCAAACAAACTGGGAAATGGAGGTCTAACATGCATGGACATGGTTCGGATAGCCTAGTGTGAGTACACCCTAAGCAGCAGAACATTAAAGAGGATTTTTAGCTGAAACTGTGAGTCTTGGTTAATAATAAAATGCAATTCGTTGACCACTGGTATTTAAACAACAAAAGTCCATAATTGGGTGAATTATTCCTTATGTTATGTTATATATATATATATATATATATATATATATATATATATATATATATATGTTATGGCAAGCCATTTTAACATTTACAATATATAATGTACTGGTTTATATTTTTATGCTACCATTAAGTACACATATTAGATTAGATCTATTAAAGAGACACTACTTGTTACTAGCTTTTATTCGGTATATTGTACCTATTAAATAGATACTAGAATGTTTTTATAAAGTGACTATAAATTCTTACTATAGTAACAAATATTTGTTCATACTAGTTTTGTCTAGTATGTATTCCAAATTCTTACTAGAACATTAACAGAAGTTATTCATTACTAGTACAATCAAATTTGCTAGTTAAAAAAAACAAGCAAGCAACTTGTACCTGAAGAAAAATCACTAGTGCTTAATAGAATAGACACTAACATCTACAAATGACTAATATCTACAAATGCACTAGGTGGCAAGAGGATAGATGCTAGCATGTGTTATAGAATAAAAGTTCTAATGGCTTGTCATAGTTTGTTTGGATATTAAAAACATTCCTTGACTGATTTACTTGTTTTGTTCTTTTTTGTAAACTGTTTTCCACTTCAGGATTTACATACTAAATCTACTAAACATTACTGAGTGCACTGAGATTTTCTTACTTTCTTTCAGTCTCTGGTGTGGAAACCTCACTGCTGAATCCAAATGATTCCTGCATACAAAAAACAACACTGCGGTTAACAACTGTAATTACACACACACACACACACACACACACACACACACACACACACACACAAACACAGTTTAATCACTGATGATACACAAATCAGTGTAATTTGAGCATGCAGTCAGCTGATTTATCACTGAGGGATTGTGTGGTGTTGTAACAGTGATTTATGATGATGACTGCAGGTGTGTGAAGGTCTGAAAGCAGATCTGCACTGCAATGTGGGTCGACTGACCTGGATGTCTGAGCGGAGCTGTGAAGAGTTGAGGCTAGTGTCTGATTTTTCCTGGAAAACACACAAAAACAAGAGGGTTAGGAAAAAGGGAACACAAACACGCTGACATACACTGCCACTAATATAGGGCCACACACCCATGTGTTCAGAGCCCAACTTGTCATTATAAAAGCCGCACCTTCTGCCCCCTGTGCAAACACATACACACTCACACACCACCTGAGGCACACTGAACCTGCTGGTCCTGTGCAGCTGCAAAAGACAGCGCAAAAAAAAAAAAAAAAAAAAAATCAACATCATGTGGAGTAAACCAAATCTACTGGAAATACTACACACATGAACCCTGCTAAAAACATACACTGCCAATAGGTAACTTCTCGAGTATGCATAACAGTAGCAATGGAATATACCCAAATAATGAGCCTCATAATCTGGTCTGGCGAAAACTGTGTTGGTCAAAGGGCCTTCTCAAATGTAGTTATTTTTGTTCTTTATACAAAATATACACTGTAAAAAATCCAGGGTTCCACACAATTCAATTATATTGTCCCAATACAAATTAATTAAGCTAACTTAACACTTTTAACAAATTTATACGAATTGAACATAAAAAATGAAGTTGGCCTAATGAAATCAAGAATTGTGTTGTTTCAGCTCATTTTAAATAAGTAGTTTGTACAAGCAAAAACTTTTTTTTGAGTATATAATAGATTTTTTGCATTGTAGTGACAAATAAAACATTACAAATATTTTTAAAAATAAATTTATTCACTTTATTACATTTTATTTTCTTTATTCTTTTATTACAACCCAACATAAAATAATTAATAGAAAAAAAATGGTATGACGGTATAGTGTTTTTGCTGTAAAATATATTCTTTTTAAATGTCTGGCTAAAAAACAAAACCTTTTACCCCTTTGAACACAATATATTTTATTTTGAGAAACATTTAAAGTATTTTGGAGCAGTAAACATGTCAGGCTAAATAATTCAAGTAAATCATTGACTTCTGCGAACTTCTGCAGGAAAGACACAGATGTTTTTCCAATTTACACCAAAAAACAAAAAACAAAAAAAAACAATTTAAATAAAAAAATCTTACAGATACCTTAGGAACGATTTTAACAGAAAATTTTGGCGGTATGAAAACCCTGACTTTTCCAAACCGCGGTATACCTTGAAAACGATTATCGTCCCATGCCTAATAAGCACACAATCTTGTAATGACAAAACATGTTGTCAGCCGTCTTAAGTTCAGATTCAAATACTTTTAAAGGGGTAACCAGCCTGTAAATCAAGAAGAACTTGCGCTTCAAAGGTAACCTCATAGCGTAGGAATCTTGCTGCCCCGAGTGATTGTTTTTTTCTGTTTTTAACTGGTCTGGTAGGTGTCCTGGCAGAAAGGCCTAGTCGAGTAAAGGTCAAGATGATGGTGCTTTAATTTGTTTTGGTTTTTTTAAACAACCCGACTTATCAACAACACTGAAACCATCAGTTGAGGCTGACGGGAACTAAAGGAAAATCAGTTGTGCTCCTTGTACATAGTCAGCATCACTGCTTACTCATTCTCACCGCTTACTTCTCAAATCCAAGGCCTCTGCTAGCACACTGACCTTCCACATATCTGCATTTGGGTCAAAATGTTAACATCAGCAGTTAAAAAAACAAACAAAATCAAACTCACAGCACCAGCACTTTAGTAAGCTGTGTTGTATTCAACTTATATCTGTCAAATCAATTTGCTATATAAATAAGCAAGGTAAAATCAGAAAAGGCTGCTGAAAGTAGCTATTAAACATCATTATGACAATGGTTTTTTAGTGATGTACTGTGTTTGGATGGAAGAGGCCCCACAGGCAACACATGCACTGTCTGTAAATAGTTGTGTGTGTGTATGTGTGTGTGTGTCTGTGTACACACATGGTGGACAGCATTGTGGAAAATTTGCTTCCAGACCCTCAGTTATCACAGTAGTAATCTTCAAGTCTCTTTCATGCAAACGAAGCACTTTCTTAAGAGGGAAGCACTGTTTTTAGGCCAAGATGGTTGTTTGTGTGTGTTTTGTCTCTATGCCACTCCATCCGTCTGCTTTAGCACTCAGTGGTGTGTTGGTAAAGTCCGGAAGCTTCTAAGTAGTAAATCAGACGTTGCACTGTAAAAGTGGAGTCACCCATGAAAGAAGAATTCTCACACACGCACACACAGCGGGCATGCTGAAGTTATTCCCAAATGAACACATACTGGCCAGTGTAAACACACATACACAGAGGTCCGTGTTCTGTATCATCAGCAGCATGGCATCACCAACTGCCCCATACCCAGTGGGCACATGCTCACATTGGCACACACTGATTCATCTGTACACACTGCTGCTGCCCGTGTCATCCAAAACACATATCCATTCACAAAGAGAAGCTCTGTGTCGTGTGCACTCACTGACACACATTCACATGCACACTTCACAACAGCACACATCGACACAGCAACAGACATCTATACTGGTCAAAATATTGGATCAGTAAGATTCTAAATAGTTTTTATAAGAAGCCTACTCTGTTCACCAAGGCTTCATTTATGTAATCAAAGACAGTAACACAGTAAAACCATTTTGTAAAAGTTGTGAAAAATGTTAATAATAAAAAAAATGCTGTTTTATTACTATCATCCATCATTAAGATAATTAATAATGAGTCTTACAATTATTAATGTGCCAATCACAGTTTTGTAATATTCCTTTATGGCTTTGTAAAATTGAAAATCTGTACAATTTTGTAAAAACTCTTTAAAAAGGAAGTTCAAAATAACATTTATTCTAAAATAAAACTACTAGTCTGATAATAATAACAATTATTATTATACTAATAACTAATAAGCATGTTACTAGCAGCAGATCATCATATGAAAATGATCTTTGAAAGACAATGTTACACTTGAGACAGCCATGAATTATAGGATTTTTTTTTTTTTCAATCTAGGGCTCCACAATATACTGTTTCAGCATTAATATCACAATGTGTGTGTCCGCAACAGTCACATTCAGGATATCCAATGTTGGGGGATTATAGTTGATCAGCACCACAACTAAGAATACATGAGATTTATGAAGTCATTGCAAAGCATATCCATAACAGAGTGAAATGTTATTATAGGCATGTGTTTTCAAGGCATTTCAAGAGAGTTTAAAACATTCAGGAACAAAAAAAAAAAGTACATTTGTAGCTATAATGACTGAATTATTAATCCAATGAAGATTCACAGCCTTACAAAATCACCCCAATCAATCTAAATTCAAGATTATTTTTCCAAATATATATATAATTATTAGCAGAAAAACTAAATCTCTTAATATCGGATTTTTCCAATATCTTGCAGACCAATTTTAAACTATCTTCAATAAGAAAACAGGTATTTTTTATTTAAAATTTCAGTTTTGAATGTATTTTTGATCAGATAAATAAAGTAACAGAAAAGGCTTCTTTTAAAAAACTTTAAATAATCTAACTCATCCCAAACTTTTAACTGCTAGTCTACCCTACACAAACCATGTGCCTCTTCACATAGTTCAGCTTAATGTGTGTCAATATTTAAATCAGTATATGGCACACGTCTAATTGCTGAGCTAAAAGATGAGCTCTGGTTACTATATGATAGTGAGGTCCAGCAACTGGTGGATGAGTGACTGTGTGTCTGTGATTGCTCGAGCGTGACTGGAATCGACCATGTACTGTATGCTGAAATTGAAATTTACTTAATAGGCAGCACGCTGTTACTATCTGCTCACACCCATTTATACAGATCAACAAGAACATGACTACAAAAGCTTGTGGAGCTCTGAGATGCTGAAGCATGATAATGCAGACCTCCCCAATCTAAAGTGATTTTGTCAGATCACTGTCAACCTCACTGCAGATGACAAGCAACTCTGACAAGCAGACAAGATAATGGAATGACAAACAAAGTGATTCCAAACGAAAGACAGAAATTCTGGAAGTCGAGATAGTTGAGATAAAATACAAACAACTTCTTTAATAATTTAAGCATTATTATTTTTGTAGTGTATTCTTATTCTTCTTCTTATTATTATTATAACCAATAAAAACCTAATTGACCTAATTGACATTGCTACTGGGGCAATAAGGTGGCTCAGTGGTTAGCACTGGTCACTGGTTCGAGTACTAGCTGGGTCAGTTGGCATTTCTGTGTGGAGTTTGCATGTTCCCCTGTGTTGGCGTGGGTTTCCTCCAGCTGCTCCAGTTTCCCCCACAGGCCAAACACATGCGCTATAGGTGAATTAAATAAACTAAATTGGCTGTAATGTATGCGTGTGTGTGTGTGTGTGTGAATGAGTGTGCATGGATGTTTCCCAGTACTGGGTTGCAGCTGGAAGGGCATCCGCTGTGTAAAACATATGCTGGATAAGTTGGTGGTTCATTCCGCTGTGGCAGGTGACCCCTGATGAAAAAAGGGACTAAGCCGAAGGAAAATTAATGAATGAATGAATGAGTGAAAGAAATTAATTTTTCTTTTTTTCCTTAAGTTCATGTGGACCAACACTTACTGCAAACTTCAAACAGAGCTGCTCTACGACACTGAAAATACCATAACATGAACTGCTCATGTAAAACAGCAGTGTGCAAAGTGCTGTGCTTCATTCTGAAACAAGTACTGACTATACGCATTTAATTAACCTGACTTTGTGAACAGATGATTGCAATAAGCCACATCACATATTTGGTTTAAATAAAGGAACGGAAAAATAAATTTTTATTTTGTCAATTTACTCACCTTTCACTCGTCACAAATCTGTTTGAGTTTGTTTCTTTTTTTTTTTAAACACAAAAATGTTGAAAATCGGTACCCAATGACCTCCATTGTATTTGTTTTTCCTTGTCAATGGTGAGCGTTTTCCAGCATTTTTCAAAATATCTTTATGTTAAATAAAAGCAAAACCTCATAAAAGTTTGGAGCCACAGGAAAGGGTGAGCAATAATGACAATTTAAGTTTAATCTCATTAATAGTGCAATACCAAGGAGCATTACAACCTTGGCAAGTAAAATGATAGAAAATACTTAATGTCTTACAGAATGTAATTAGTTCTGTTCTAAATATATCACATTCTAAATATATGCTTAATAACGAGCTAACTTCACTGGGTACAAATGTAAAAACCTCTAACTATTTTTTACACTTAACTATTTAATGCAAAGTGCTAATGTCAAGCCGTTCAAATCAGTCAGTTATTAGCATGTTGCTTCTGCAGAAAGTCTAATCATCATTCGGTTTATGAACAAAAACATTTAGGTTGTTTAGTGGCATTCTGGTAGGCACAGGAGCGCTGGGGAAATAAATAAACTGGAGGAGGCTAATGAGGTGTTTAATACACTTGCATACAGAGTCTCAGTGTGTGGGGCAGGACACACACAGTCAAGCTGGCAGAAAAAAAAGCCCTGGGTGGGTGGATGTGGTGGAATCATGGGGAGAGTCTTGGCTCCTGTTGCCCAATCAGTAGAGACGTTTGGTTGAGTAGCAGGTAGAGAACGTGCCCTTGTAGAACCAGACCAACCATCTCTACAGTGCAAACAAACAAAACACACACATCCACATTCACAGTGTGTGACGCTAAACGATTCCAGTACTCCAGCTGCATGATTTCTAGCTGGAAATACCAGTCGGGGGGGGGGAATGAGTGAGTCTTATGCTTAAATGAATATTTCTAAAACAGGTTAGTATTGTATGTCAGCATCATGATAAGTTTATCTTTGCATGTCACCTACACTTTGATGCACGTGTATGTGGATTCTCTCTCAAATAAAGGTTCACTTCTGTAACAAGACCTAGATGCAGAGCAACGAGAATTAAATCAAAATGCCACTACATGCC
This sequence comes from Danio albolineatus, assembly GCA_903798035.1. Classification (NCBI taxonomy): domain Eukaryota; kingdom Metazoa; phylum Chordata; class Actinopteri; order Cypriniformes; family Danionidae; genus Danio; species Danio albolineatus. The sequence goes on along the minus strand of CAIGQQ010026964.1, from coordinate 12,638,035 downwards.
TTTGAGTAAACCACAACAAGTCTGAACTTGGGAAAGAGAGAGGGACAGAACAGAAATTGGGTGTGCCAGAGTCTTGGAAATGATTCTTGAGAGCAATTATAGAATTAACATGTTAAATAGAAAACCCTAAAACTGATCATCATCAAACCTAGGGCTGGGTGATAAATCAAAGGTGACTTTCATGAACATGTTATCAGTAAATCCAGATCTGTAATCAGTATTTAATATATAATAAGTGTTTTTTGATGGAGTAGCATTTATTATAGTAGCTATTTTTCCATCTACCTATTTTTATGCGCATTTTAGAGATGCGCAAACAAAAACGGTTGATAGAAATGATGTGCATAAGTTTTGAAAATGTGCATCAAAAACATATCCGCATAACTGAGTAGGAGAAAACTTTTTACTCAATAAAAGAAGCTGAGCATAAACTACGATGGAAACCTTTTTAGCGAACAAATTCCAGAATGCGTATTTAAAAAAAATGTGATCATGTGATTTAGTTATGAGAGATCATGTGATGATAAATGTGTGTGAAATTGACAAACCAGCAGGTTGAGCACAGTGTAAAACATCTAAAATGTTGTTTTGGTCATTCAAAAATGTCTTAACCATTTCAGTATTAGTATTATTATTAATTACCTCCAGAACAGTACATCGTATGTCGGCATTTGTTTTCTGAGACACAACTCATTTAATATATAAAGAAAAGATTCACTCAGCTTTTCCTACCGCAGCAAATTCTGTTTTTACTTTTGATATTTGGCGCCAGTTAATCAGGAAGTGATTATTTTATTCTCTTTGACTAGTTGGATGGAAATTCTGTTCTATTCTATTCGCATCTTTGAATAATAACATTGCTAATGAGTAGGGCCAGACAGAATCTGCCGACATTTGGTTAAAAATCTGCAGATTTATGCGGAATGATTTTGGGAGTATCATAACTAAAACCCTAATATATGAAATTTAATTCATATATTCATTCAATTTAATAACTTATTTATTGTTTACAATGTGAATCCAATTAGATCCACTTTATTTGGTAAACAAAGCAAGTCTCTCATTTAAATGTCTACTAAAAGACAGAAAATATTACTTTACAAACTATATTGTAAATAAAACATTTGAATATTTTCACATTAGTCAATATTATTACTGAAATTAATTAAAAACTGAATAAATATACATTTACACCAGTAAATAAACAGAATCAATGATGGGCTAAAAATCTGCGGAAATCTGCAGAATTCTGCGCGCGCAGATTCCATGTGGGCCTATTAATGAGTCATATTTCATTAGCAAACTACACAACATTGTAGTCATTATCTCAGACAATTTAACTGTCCAATAATGAAATCGCAGATAAATCGTTCTGTGATAACAGCTGTTTGCTAAGCTCCATCTCAACTTCTTAAACTTTTTAATGCAGCTACTTACTATGCAATATATAATATTTAATCATTTATAATAAATAAATAAATAAATATAATGACGGTAAAGAAGTATTAAGACTGACAAGGCCAAAAAATTATAATTACATTGTTAATCTAAAGTTTATGTTCGCTATTATTATTCCACCTCCACAACTGATGCTCATGCTCAGACCAATAACACGCAGTTTTCCACAGCCCAGTTTGTATGGCTTATAGAGACTCTCTGTCTGACAAATGGAATAAAGGAGACTGTCTCTGTACGAACAGATAGTGGGACAGCAGCATGGCTAGTTTATTCTTTGTGAAATGGGGTTTATCCATGCAACACACTGAGCAGAGGATGTTTTCCTAACTCATTGTCATCAGGGTAACTCTTATACAAGCAGAGCGACACCGAGAGGAAGAGTGCTGAGCAAAAGTGGAAGCCCAAACCAGCCCTGTCAGCTCTCTGCGGAGATATCTAAGGGAAATGAAACAGAAATCATATCTCAGATCGGACTCTGGAATGTCTAGGGCATTTGAGAATGCCCACAACTAAACCAGAGACTAGAAATAGAGAAGAGAAAGTCTCAGACAGCTTCAAATAGCACATGGACTTCACTTCTGTCAGAAAAGAAAGCAGTGAATGAGGAAACCAAGGGCCTAGTTTCATTTGATGCTGTCCTTCAGTGTGGATTCCTGCATGTGCTCAGAGATTCATTCTGTTGAAGTATGAATAGACCACAACATTTGTGACTCTCTCACAATAGCCTTCAGTGTTGCCTCTGGTTAAAACTGGCGACCTTTCCCCTCTTTCGGGTTGAGGCGAGAAAGCCAAGGGCCCATCGCCAACTTGGCCTCTGATACAGGGTTACATGCCTTTTGGAGAGAGGTTAGCTGGGTGACAGTGTTTATGGAAATTAGCACGAGGACGTGAGGATGAAAAAAAAGCACCAGAAAGAAAAGACTACAGCCAGTATAGCACTTTGACTTTTTGAAACTGCCAAAAATTTCAAAAAGGTCACACAAACGTCACGTCTCTCAAGGGACGCAATGCTGAAATTATCAAGCCAGAAAAGTGGCTTTTAAAATACCAATGCAGAAGAGAATCACCTGTTACTGCCCTCAGATTGGACAGCAGCCATTCTGTTCAAACACATTGAGTATCCTATTTCTGTTTCACAACTTTCATGTTTTCCCACTGGAAATCGCCCAAACATGGTGTCATAGCACAAAAAGTTGTTTAAATAAAAACAAGATTGTGAAGATAAATGAGTTTTCAAGATCGCTTGTGTTACCAAACAAACCAGTTCAACTTGTGTAGACCTGCAGAGCCCCAAAACAAGCGTGTTGTTCTTGCACTTGCACATGGAATGTAAAACGCCTTCAGAAAATTCCCACCATCATCCATATCATCCAATTTCCAATTAACTGAATTTTCTCCACAGCCAGCAGCTTCTCCAATGTCCTCATTTCCTTTTCATGATACTCCCAGAAAATGGCACATGACCAGCAACACTAAATGCATAAAGAGATGACCTACTTGGCCCACTTGACACTTCCACCAGCCCCATTAGTGTTAGACTAAAGCCTCTGTTGACAGACGACACCCTCTGCTCGGGATTTATCGCTACGTCCTTTGATATATCATCAATGTGGAGAACTATTTTTGAACTCGACTGGTAATGAGATCAGACTCCTGCATGAGCTTAATCTCTTTGTTGGCGGCTATCTTAAATTTGTGCTAATTAAAGGGGCAGAGATATTGTGTATAAAGATAAACTTAAATAGAAGTAATTTAATAACAGATGAAGCTCTTGATGTTCATTAAAGAGCACACGGAAAGAGCACTAGTACTGCAGAGGAAAGAATCCTTATTACTAAATAAACACAGCTGTGTCATGCAGTGCTGATTTAGGTGGGTTTGGTTCAGCGCTCAGCCCTGTATTAACCAGATTTAACTTTAGTATGGTTTGAACAGAGCAGGGTGTGGAGCTGGATACTGGATAAGACGAGAAGGTGAATAAACATAGAATATATAGAGAAATCGTTTGTTAATTCATCCAAAAATATTAATAACTGCTCAATTTTTTTTAACGGCTGCATTTTTTTTCCATTGGAATACAAACAGCAAGGATATTTGAACTTCCACACTGTATGGTGTTACACAGACTAATCAACTAGTCGACTTCAATGCAATGTCACGAATCTCTCTGAATCATGTTGACTTGTAACGCTGTGTAGATCATGTATGAAATGAAAAAACAGCAGGCTTTGGCCACACACACACACAATGCATTGTTTCAATCCAATGTGTAACTGTTTAATTGATTTTCAATGTTAGGGTGCTTGACAGATGTGTGTGACTGTTACATTTGCATCTTGCATCTTTTGAAGTGCCTCACGCATGAGTGCTGAATGTTTTAGATGATGTGTCAAGTTAAAATAATTTAAACTTTAAACATGCAGTGCTGCTCATCAATGTCAGTCACAAAGCAGTGGGCCAATCAGAAGAACTCTGAGGTGGAGCAAGCTTATTTAGTGTTTACAGTACCAAGTTGGCATGTCAGCCATTTAATTTGACGTAACATGGAATTGACCTTATTCTTGAAGAACGAGCGGTCACAGCCATTGGAATATTTTTGGCTTTCGGTCTCGTTCATTTCCACTGGTTTCTAGACGTTAAAAAACGGTGCATTATGCTGCTTCATATTGCAAACTGATCTTTTCATATTATATTGATCTATTTTTATGCATAGTCATAAACACACTTGTTTGTAGAGCAAGTGGTTTGATCGTTTTCTTCGGTGGCCGAGAAAGGTTAACGCGCTGCAATTTAAGAAAGCATGACGGACCCAGCTGAGAAACGGACCCGCCGTGACTTGTTCAGTGAAGTGATTGGTGGTTTTTGAAAGGTGTAACATCCTGATTACACCATTCCGTTGCCTTTTGTAAATTTTCAGTCTAATTAATGATCAACTGAAACGTTGCGTTATTAAATAAATTAACTACATTCGTATCTTAGCTGGGTCCGTCATGTTTTTGGGTCCTCTTGAAATATTTCCGTTGTGTTTTCACCAAGTTGCTGCACGTTTTCTTCCGTTGTGTCTTCAATAACTTGCTGCGCGTTTCTTCTGTTGTGTTTTCAATAACTTGCTGCGCGTTTCTTCTGTTGTGTTTTCAATAACTTGCTGTGCGTTTCTTCCGTTGTTTGTGTTGTGAGAATTTGTAACAGGTGTGCAGTCAAATTGATTAAGATCGTTTCTTAATCTGCCGGTGTTTTTTGTTATTGCATGTGCTTTCTTAAATTGCAGCACGTTAACCTTTCTCGGCCATCGTAGTTTTCTGCCGTTTATTATTGCTAGTAATTTCTCCCATAGGCGACTGAATCAAAAGTTCTAAAACAAATCGCAAAAAATTGTGCACTTCCGCATTGAAAAATACGGTCAATAGGAGGTGAGACATCTTCAAAAAAAATTTAAGTCATTTAGTTCCTGGTAAGCATTGCTGCTTTATAAAAAATGCAAATTAATAAAATGTTGGAATAGCAAAAATAGCCAAGATAACTTATATTTTGGTTCTGGCTTTGCTGAGAAGACATTATGTTGAGCCTGAAAAAAATAAACGCATTAAACACATTTAAGAAAGGTTTTTTTTATATTCATGATGGTTAACGTTGACTATTAAACACAAACAATAAATCAAAAAATAACAATAGAATTAATATTTTGGATAAAAATTGCTCAATAATAATAAATCTGCTTGAAGTTTTTTTTTTTTTTTTTAACCAGTATCCAGCTTTGGCATAGTGATTATGGAACAATAAGCACTGGAAATCTGTTCATTTCAAAATTCTGAGAAGAAAAATCTATTGCTGTAATACAACACAATAGCGTACCCAATGTTCTCCAAACCTTGAGAATGACTGGTTCCTGTCTGTGGCCAGCACCACAGCTGAGCATGACTTTCAGCATGTTTTCTTTCTTTCTCTCAAAATCCCCTCACCGGACTTTGCCAACCCCAGCTGCATGTTATAATGGGCCCGGCGGTTTCCTAGCAACCTTGGGTGGCCCACTACCCTACATCCCTGAGAACACAGATTCTTTCAGACGCAGTCAAGAAACGCAGTGCACTGACAGAACCGCAGACAATCTAAACACGTATGGAGAAAGGCCATGGGGTGAACACATTTGTCTTCATTCTGTAATGGTTAAGACAAGCGTTTCCTTCTATTAGCTCATAGGTTTACAATGGCCATTCTGTAGCACCAAGTGATGAAAGCAACATAGAATTTTGTGATTAGCTGTGCTTGTGGTTTATTGTCCCTGGTATATAGATTAAACAGAAACTAATGCACTGGATTATGACTAAAACAACAGTTACTGTAATAACAAGTTTAGACCATGCAGAGCTAATAGCTTTAGCATTCAATTTCTTATTCATTACGGCTAGATTCAAGTGTATAAAATTGTACATAGGCCACAGAGTTTAGCAAACTTTAAGTTTATCGAAGTTTTAAGAACTGAAATGCTACTTAAATGCTACTTGTTCAGCGAGAATATTATTCTGCAGAATATATTTAATTATATACAGATTGTTAAAAGACACATTCAGCACTTTTTTGTTTATGTTAGTGGTCAATATTGTAGTCATATTACCATGTGACCTCCTTTCTGCCACCCATAATTAGAAAATAAAACTATAGAAATTGAAAAACAGAAACAAAAATCATAAAATTCTTAAAATAATAAATAAAAAAATAAATCTATCTATCTATCTATCTATCTATCTATCTATCTATCTATCTATCTATCTATCTATCTATCTATCTATCTATCTATCTATCTATCTATCTATCTATCTACCTACCTACCTACCTACCTACCTACCTATCTACCTATCTATCTACCTATCTATCTATCTATCTATCTATCTATCTATCTATCTATCTATCTA
>CAIGQQ010026964.1:12606745-12621909 GCA_903798035.1 Danio albolineatus | reverse complement strand
TATATATATATATATATATATATATATATTTTTTTTTTTTTTTATTACACAGCTGTGCTAGTTTCATCTCTTCAGTGTGACTATTGTCTGTTTCTTCAATTTAAAATAAATATCTTAAATGTATTTATCATTTTTACATACTTTATTACTACTTTAATTAATAATTTATTAATACTTTAGATACTTTATTTGACAAGCGAGTTTTGGGTACTCTTTGGAAATTATGTAAAACAATATATAGTATTATTTGTGAAAATGGTATACACTGTAAAACCACACAATCAATTTGTGTTGGGACAACATGATGGAATTAAGTTAACTTATTAGTTTTTATAAATTTAAGTGGATTGGACTTAAAACAATTAATTTGTAGACAAAAACTCTCAAGAATTGTTTTCATTCATTTATTCGTTCATTTTCTTTTCAGCTTAGTTCCTTTATTAATCTGGGGTCGCCACAGCGGAATGAACCGCCAACTTATCCAGCATCTGTTTTACGCAGCGGATGCCCTTCCAGCCACAACCGATCTCTGGGAAACAACCGTACACACTCATACACTACAGACAATTAAGGGTACCCAATTTACCTATACCACGTCTTTGGACTTGTGGGGGAAACTGGAGCACCCGGAGGAAACCCACGCAACCACGGGGAGAACATGCAAACTCCACACAGAAATGCCAACTAACCTAGCCAAGACTCAAACCAGCAACCTTCTTGCTGTGAGGCGAACGTGCTACTCACTACGCCACGGTGGTGCCCAAGAAGTTTAAATAAGTAGATTAAATAAACAGCAAGTCATTTTTTGAGTGTAGCCTATAGAAATGTATGAGTACTTGACAAATTTACATACTAAAAACTACTAGCCTTGCATAATACAGAGTTTTAATAATCTTTGTGGGTCCCTGTAAACTGGAATCATTTCTACAATGTTGCTCTCTGTTGACTTTGAAGTCAATCAAAGCAACTTAAGCAAAGAAAGACATGCAAATGATCTAAGAATAATGATGCAGTCCACTAAAACAGCTGTTTTAAGCCAAAAAATAGAAGATAAAGAATTCAATTAAGGCCCTGTGTATTATTAACATAAGTGGCCGTTTGTTGTTGGGGGCAGGGTGAAGCAAAGCTAAGAACACTCTCAGTTGCTTGCTAACACCTTTTTCCTGCACAAATGCTTCATAGAAGTACAGTCTCAACATGCTGCTTAGGCAATGTGGTTTCATTGTTATCCTGTGAGTTTTAAAGTCAGATGAGGAGAGAGCACTGCAGGGCTATTTGTAAGAAGAGGAGTACACATGAGACATATTCTAAGAAAAGAAGAAAAATCATCCACTTACAGTAACATCACAGAATAAAATATGCCTGAGGGAGGAAGCAAGGTGTGCAACTTAAATTAGTCACTAATGTGTGTCAGTGCTGCAGTTTCCATGATTTAACAGAAACAGGGGGGAAGAGTACTGAATTTGTTGCCTGTATCTTTTCTCATTAGGAAATATCACATTCCTAGACACAAAAGCAATAAAAGACACTTCTTCAGACACCAGATTAACACTGTAACCCCCAAAAAGCAAGATCATTTTCACTGGAAATACATGTCACATTTTATCTCTTTTATCTGGGTGTTTAAGTTAAGATTTGTGCTATAGTCTCTATGCAAATGTTCTGTGTAAACAATGTCCTACACTACTACAACCACAATTAAAAGTAATAAAACCAATTGTATGGCTACAGGCAAGTTAATTGATCTCAAAGGCAACACACATACACCAAGCTGGCTGATAAATCACCAGTTAAATCCCCTTACGTAGTTAAATAAATCATCGTATGTAGTATTGTTAAATGCACAAACAATAGACAACATTGGGTTGGAATACACATTGCATTGTGAGAGAATACACGTTATGATTCCACGTCATTTTAACTCGCAAAATAAACCACGTATTTACTTCTGAACATGATACATTCAAATCAAACATATCAGCTAAATTATGCAGAGAAGACGCATGGATTGGTAATTAATAGAAGGCTATATACAACAAGCTATAGTTGCACGGTAATACTGCTGAAGTGCTCTTTTAGTTTCAAGGTCGAAAGTTAAGTCTTGTCGTGCAGGTTTAGGCAACTCTGTGAACGATTAAAGCTAAAACGCAAGCAAGAAAATACAAGATTCACCCACTACAACCACTACTTCTTGTCCATGTATTTACTTGGACTATCATCTGTCCAGTAAAGCTCAGAACTTCTAGCTTTGTCATTAACCAACTCACCAACCTAAAGTGAAATAACAAAAACACATCCAAAGTTTCTGAGTTTGCGTTGCGCCTCTGAAGGCGCACGTGCGCAGCTGAACCTGCGGAGCGTATAATAATAAACACTTCAGTTCAGTTAGGCTACATACCATGTGATACGATTCCCTGAAGATTTCTAAACTTCACACTGCCTCCCAACAGACCAAAGCGCGGAGCTTCAAAAGCACCGTTCACAGCAAGCACAAAGATGTCCAGACGCTCCTACAGGCTGCTTTAACATGGGCTTGGCATCAAAGCACAACCACTACAAACAATGAGCTCCAATAAATTAAGCCTCTTGGGTTGAAGGACTTTTCTCAAGTTGCCTTCCTGTGACACCCCTCCCCCAGTCCGAACTTACCAGCATCCCCATCACGTCCGTCCAGAGCCGGGAGAAACTGTCCGAAGATGCGGCGCTGACCGCCTGCGGCTCCTCGGCCGAAGACACTTGATCCTCTTCCATTGTCAAACAATGATGGATTTACAGCTTCAAATTGCAAGTTGATGAATGTTAATCCCAAAACCATTAAACACGTCCCGAGGTCTTTTTTTAAATCAGAGATACAATCGCGCAATTCCGTGGAGCTTGTTCAAAAGTAGATATAAAGTGTTCCGTCAAAGTCCAGATATACATAATCGTCAAGGTCGCTGATATGTTTTCCATTTGTTTGTTTCCAGATGAGCGCACGGGACTGACAAACTTCAACACTGAAACTTCTAACTCTCTTCTAACTGAAGTATAGACGGCAGACCTCGGCGATTAACTTGGCACTTTGTCGGTGCGCACCAACCCAAATCAGGGAGTTCTCTTAAAAGTGCAATATGAAAGCTATAAACACTGCAATCCGATGAAAATATTAAAGCCAATCCTTGCGAGAAAAACAACATACAACAGCAGCATTCGGCAACAACAGTGACGAAAACGCCCGGAGCGGATTTTTGCGCTTGAGCTGTCCAACCTCCCCCTTCCCTGGCGTAATGGTTTACTCCGCCCAAACAACACAGTGCTCTCGCGCTCCACTGCCACAAACGGAGCAACCTGAACCTCTCTAAAACTTCATGAACCTATGACGACACACACACACACAGAGCATTGGGAAAAGGGCATCTCTCCTTTCGCTTTTGCAGCAATACTTTCCCCGCTATAAACAGACACAAAGGAACAAAGCGATATTTTGCTCACAATGCATTCAAAAACAAAAGCCTGAGAAAATTATTTCAGAAGCATGACGTTATCCATTCTCCATTCTCTACTCATACAACTTCAAAGCGCACCCAAAAGTATCGCACAGCAATGGGATCAACCTTTTTTTTTTACTTTTAAATCCCCATAACACCATGCGTGGGGGTTAAAGTATACACTAACAACAAAACATTTGCTATCTTTAACTCATAGCTATTACAGAATTCTGGACATAACTTAACATGATCAGTTTTTATTATTAAAAAATCTGACATTGGTTTATATCATTAAATAGGAAGATATCATTGTGGAATAAATAAATTAATTTGTTAGTTTCACAATATTAAATGTCTTTCAGAAACGCTACATTTATTATTTAGTGTGTTTTACTGAATAAACAAGTTTTAAAACATTATTTTTTAAAAACAAAACCAAATTTGGTCTAAAAGGTGTTGACTAATACTCAAGAAAAATGTCTTTAGTTACAAATAAAATAAGTAAAACAGGATCAGAAAGTGTATCCTTCATGTAACATAATCAGTGACATCATGATCTTTCACAAAGCTCTTGTAATGTGGCATTCTGGATGTCCTGCAGGGAAGATTTAAAGGCACAGTGGTTTCACTAATCTAACTAACCTCTGAGCTCCTGTGTAATCTGAGCTGCAGTAAGTCAGGCAACAGGAGAGAATTGAATAAAAGTGCATGTTCAAAGCAGATGCTGTGGATTTTCTCCTGTCATGCCTGACTCTTGCGATAAAGTGCGTATGCATGTCTGTTCTTCTTCTCTGTCTCTCTCGATCCATTCCTCATTCTCCTTTTGCTTCCCAGAGACAAATTCTCCAAACCAGCAACAGCTGTCTAGTCTCGTGACAGATGCCAGAACAGCTCGAAAGAGAGATAGAAGGAACGAGAGAGCGCGTCCCTCTAGTTATATGTGAGAATTCCTCCATTAGTCATACAGGGGCTGAGAGAAGATCGTCATCCATCCATGTGATGAAGATCACACACAAACATCTGTGTAATACTGTAGCTAAAGAAAATGCTTGAGAATGTACTTTGTAAGAAAAAAGTACACAGCACGACTATGTTACACTAACTAAAAGAGACATGAAAGTTACCAAGAAGTACACAAAATCATCCTTTATTTATTCTGTACATCAGTGAAGATTTTTGACTAGAATATTGGTAATTCATGTTTTTTTAATGCAAGTTAACTGCTACCTAGATATGCTAGAGAGAAACAAGCAGGAGCATATAAGGTCAAAACAATAGCCTTAATTTCTCACGGTACACTATGGTCTTTTGACTTGAAATGATTGATATGTGCCAGAAACTGAACATTACAACATCATACCTACAATCCACAGCCTCAGCAAAACAGTTTCTGTCACTTGCCGACAAATGCTTTGATGCAAACCCACACTTGGGCTGACAATGTTTGTTTACAACTGATTTAAATGGCAAAACTCAGAATATGCACATGTATTAATACCATTTTGATGAACAATATAGCACCTGCATTCACACTGTTGTAAGCAAACAGCATCAGCTCATGTTTGAACTTGCTCAAAACTGTTTGCTGAGGCTGTAGAAGGTATTATAGTTGTAAATAATGCTCTGTTTCTTGCATTGACAGATTGTTTCCCTTCACAAGACCTCAATTTCTTCCGGAGCCACAGATATTAACTTTGTTTGGCCTGTAAATGTTTTCGTCATTCTTGAAGTATCAGAAACCTTGCATTTTATGATTCACCATGGACCATCGTTTCATTGTTTCTCATTTAATTTAGACATTTAATGATGCATTGAAAAAGAAAAAAATAATCTCCAAGATACCAGTGATCTTGGATTCATCTATACAGTAGATCCAATGTAAAAGAGAATTCGTTTCACAGACAGGGGCTCCACAACAGCTGCTAAGCATGATTCGTTTTTAAAGCTTAAACATATAACACATGCTCAGCTCTCACATATCTTGACATGATCTTTAATGCTTAAATACCTGCATACAAATGCATGAATGTCTTAAAATTCCTAGGAAAACTGCTCCTAAGAAAACCTACTTTCTGCTCCTATATATGTGTGTGATTACCACAGTGTTTACTTAAAGTCTGCGTGAACCGGAAATTGCAGAGGCGTTTATTCCAGCACGTTGATGTACTTCAATTGAAGTGGAGTAAGCATGAGGCGGGACTTTTTTGTGAATTATCACTCGCAAGAGGGGCGTGGTAAAACATATTATAACTGAAGCCATCAATCTGACGTTAATGGAGACTGACAGCCACTACAAACGTAGAAGCAAATGGTCAAAATATGATTGCAGATTACCAAAACAAAACTTTTGTTTTTTTCAGTGGATTAACTTGATTGCATTAAGTGTTTATCGAAAGAATACCAATGTGAACTAGCAAAATAAACACTGTAAATTTTGATTTCTCACACACTTTAAAAAGTGTCTCTCGCTCACTCTGGAGAAAAGAGGACCTTGAATAGGTCAAAGTGTTCGGCCGATGTGTGTTCGTAAAATTTGCTGAGTAAACACTGCTCCTAACAAAACCTAATGGTAGACCAAAGGTAACAATCTATTGTTGAGACGCCATCCGGACTCAAACCAAAGCGTGTTGTTAAACTAAAGTGCCTCTTTCACCTGTAACCTACAGAGAACGAAAAACACTTCCACACAATACTCCAAGAAACAGTTAAGTCAACGGTGGGCTGCAGGGGGCCAACACAACATAAAGATCTTGAGGAGGGAGAGTCAACACAGCTGTGCTTCATTCAAAGCACCTATAAATATATCCAACATCAAATATGGGAAAGTGCCTCTATACGCTAAAACATGCGAGTCTGTCATTGTAAGCAATGAGATCATAACGAATGTTCATTCCAGACATGCTGAGCACACACTAAACAGGGATCATCCCCCGTTGTTTTTTAATTTAAATAACTGCTGAAGGCTGCAAAATAGCTGATTCTGTTTTTGGAAATTGGGACTTATGGCATTATCAGCATTCAGATATTTTGTGTATCTGCAAAGATAGAGGAAAGGTCAGTTGTTTATGTTTTCTGCACATCTCTCTCTCTCTGCACCTGTGTTGCTGATGGTGGTGTTGTTGTGTATACTGCAGTAACAGTGACTCTCTTGCAGGCCTGTGATTGGTATTCCAGTGATCCTCATGCTTGGTGCCGGAATTACTCTGGCCAGTTTGGCCCGTCTTATTGGATCTGTTTATATGGAAAGTGCCAAAAACGCTGGCCACCTGCAGCCTGCAGTTTTGGGGGAAGCAAAACATACCCTGTTCTGCTATGATAAGTTACAAGCTATGAAGTATGGATATGGGCATTATGCATAGAGAACATGTACTGCTTCATCAACAGAGCTTAAAGTGTTGCTGGATGTTTGGACTGAAACTGAGAAACATTCTTCAAATCATCTGAAACATGAGAAAAGCTGTTCATCATGACTTGCACGACCATTTTTACTGTTAATAATTTTTTGTTTAGCATCAAAAATGTCATATTAGCGTGATTTCTGAAGGTTCATGTGACACTGAAGACTAGATAATTACTGCTGATAATGATAACTCAGTTTTGTCATCACAAGAATAAACTACATTACAAAATATATTAACTCTTGTTTTCAAGAGTTACAAATAGGTCCATAAACAAAATCATAATTTAATTTAAATTCACACTTTTTCAAGTCTTGCCCACAAAAGGAAAGCTTAAATTGTTAAAATGGCACTCGCTGTGAAGAAATATTGTTGTTTTTGATTGGTTTCGATGGGCACATTTTTGACTTGAAGGTTGATAATTTGTGTGCAAAATGTATTCTGTTTGCATTTTGCATCAAATGAATAAATAAATAAATAAATAAATAAATGCATATGATATAGATATATGCAAACTTTTACAAGGTAGTACGCTGATCAAAATCAATTATGAAAGGAAAAAGTGGCTGATTCTAATCTAACTACATTCAGGTCACTTTTTATATGAATAAAAAGAGACTTGCAGATGACTAAACGCAATAAACAGAAAGGAAGAGAGACCCCACACATTTATGGACCATTTATCTACCACAGGATATGAGCCATCAGCTTAATTAAGCACTGTATAATTTGGCATTCTGTAAAATGTGAAGTAATAAGATTATTCCATCATTTTATCCAATGGATTCCACCAAAGACACGCAGCACTGTCAGAGATCGGGAAAGTGTCGTGTTACTTCAGGATCAGTCATAATACGGGAGGTTTTTCAACAGCAGCCAGTGCTAAGTTCAAACAGAATCCTCTCAGAAGTGGAGAAGTGTGTTTGTGTGTTTTCTGCTTCATGCTGGTAGAAGGAGGGCTTCAGAACACACAGCTCCAGAAAACAAATAAGCTATGCTCTGTGTGTTTGCTTCAGATCTGGAGGTGAGATGGGTGTTCCGCTGTCTAGGGATGTTTATCCTGATTGTGTCCTCATGCTGATGTGGTAAAGGCATAATCGAAAAATAAGAGAAAATCACAGTAATCAGACCTGTGCTTCCTCCAAGACATGAGGGTTAAAAAAAAAAGACAAAACCCTTTTTTTATTTGTTTACAAAATTCAGAACTTCTAAACTTACAAAATTGACTTTTTATAAAGCATAAAAAAATGTTTAAACTTTCAAATAACTGAAAAAAGTTTCATAATTATGTAGTGTAAGATATGTATTTATATTACAGTAAAAATGAAATAAGTCGGCGCCAATAGCCTAGTGGTTAGTGCGTCGACACATAGCACCGAGGTGCTCGCGGCGACCAGAGTTTGATTCCCAGCTTGCGGTCCTTTGCCGATCCTTCCCCTTTCTCTGCTCCCCACACTTTCCTGTCTGTCAATCTCCACTGTCCTATCGATAAAGGTGAAAACCCCTAAAAAATAATTATAAAAAAAAGAAATAACACACTATGACTAAACTGATACTTATTTTGAAGCTTTTATTTTAAAATGGTTACATGAAACACACACTAGTGAAAGTCTTCTGTTAATCATGTTATAAATGTGTGACATTTATTAAGCAGACTTTTATGCTCAGAGAAAAAAAAAACATGTTAACAAAAAATATGGTTGACAAACTTTCTGTTTCAGAAAATAAGCACTTGCTTTTGTCATTATAACTGTTTTGCTGCTCCAGTCACTGAATGGTACAGAAATACCGGAATCATTTATCCTTCTTTGGCTATGTTGCATTAGATTTTAGTCATCCAGCAACCAGCCGTCCACGTGCAATCACATTCATCTAGGGATTTTAGGCTGCGTGAACTTTAATCAGTGAACTAACCAGAAAAAAACATGAGATGCGAATACACACACGCATTTATTCTGACATGTGTTTTATGAACATTCTCCATTTTAACATGAGCAAAACAGAAATAAAAATTACAACCGACTGACATGCAATTTCATTAATTCATTTGGAATTTGTGTTCTTTTCACTGATGGAACAATAATCCATTAATCATCAGTTGTCAGATCTTTCATGATGTCCACACGATGACACCATAACATTGCTATGTGTCTGTTAAATCTGTCATCCAGGGATTGAATTCCCTTTAAGGAAACGTAGTCTTAGACAAATAATCTTGCCCAACAATGTGCAGAGCCACTAGTGAGTGTCCCATGCTGTTACATGAGCGATTCATTTCCACACAGAGCCCCCTGCTGGTTCACAATACAATTGCAGGATAAATGTGGGAAAAAGAAAACTGGACAGTATATAGTACAGAATAGAAAGAACCAATAAAATTAATATCATATCTTAACAAAGCTTAAAGTGTTTAAATTGTATGATTATTGCTAGTTTAAAAGCACCATTAAAATAATTTAAAACATTATGTATATTTGTATTAACATTTACCCACAATCATAAATTTAAAATGTTTTTATATACAAATTTACATAAAAATTAAAAGAATAGGTTTCTGTTAGATACTTGTGTCTTTCTATCACCAGTGCTTGTTAAATCTATACTGCATTTTCATTTAATTTTAAATAACAGACTTTAGTTAATTTATTACAGTTTACAGTTTGCAAATTGCCATGGCATAAAGTTATGCATTTTAGCAATATCGATAAAGCTGAGCATGTTGTCTACACCAGTATGAAGAAGATAACATGTCTGATGCAGGTTTTCCATTGACTTCATCTGTGTCATTTTTTTCACAGTTTCCCACAGCTAATCATCAGAAGAACTACACCATAGCAAATAATAGAAGCCTGACAGTTTCTTTCACATCCTCATGAAAGGCCCATATGTGTGTATGTGATCATTTCGAGAACAAACAGCTGTTCCCCACATATAGGACTTAGCGCCACATAGCACATGGCACAAACAGCAAGTTTCAACGCATCTTTTCTCCCACTGATCTGCTGGTGGAATGATAATCTTTGTTCAGACCAAGTCAAAAGACAACTAGCATAACGTTGATTACCACAACAAAATAAAAACAAAAACAATTTCCTTCATTTAACTTAACTTGAATTGCAACATCTAGGATACTGCAATGTATTCATGGTAAAATGTTTATTGGTTCATTCGTACAGCCAGAAATTCTGGACAATATAAGTTAACTATATAACAAAACAAAACAAATACAAAACATTTTGTGACACTAGTGCTGTCTCACAACTAAAGATAATTAAAACAAAATCCTTATAAACAGTGATTCTGCTTACACTTGATAACTCATAAGAGTGAGTTATATCTTGTCCAAACAAGTAACATGCTTGCATAAAACCTGAAAACTTGTGGTTATAAACAGTGTAGAGTGCAAATGCACATAGATGATGTAATGAAAGTTCATATTTTAATCCAAGCAAGTGAACAAAATCAGGTAACACTTTATTTCGATGGTCCATTTGAGTATTAGTAGACTGTCTACTTAATATCTGTTGATGCTGACATTCAACAGACATTTAACTGACTATAAGAAACGTTGCAAGTACATGTCAACTTATACTTACCCTACCCATAACCCCAACCCTAACCCCAACCTAACAGTCTACTTATAATCTAATGAGAATTAGTTGCAATGTAACCTAAATTCAACAAACGGACCATCAAAATAAAGTGTGACCCAAAATCATTCTGTTTATTCTAAGTAGTCTTGTTGTCTATACCACTTTAAATGTTTAAGCCACTAATCTCCATAATGACTGGATTGATCATTCTTAGGGCCACACAGAATCTGCAGAATTTATTGTTATTTCTACGCAGTATTTTGTAGATAATCTGCAGATTTATGTGGATTTTTTTGGGGAGAATCGTAATTAAAAACATAATACATTAAATAAAAATATATATTTTTACCTGTTATTTAATGTTTACAATGCAAATTCAACTAGGTCCACTTATAATTGATAAACAAAGCAAGTCTCTCATGTAATAAATCTCCCAAAAGACAGAAAATATTACTTTACAAACCCTATTGAAAATAAATCATGAACATTTTCATTTTAGTCAATAATATTACTGAAATTAATAAAAAAAACTGATTAAATTTAAATTTACACACATTTATTCAGGTAAATAAATAGACTCAATGGGCTAAAACGCAGATTCTGTGTGGGCCTAGTCATTCTATACATTTAAATATTTATAGTCAAGCAATTTATTGAAATGGTTAATATGAGTAAGACACAAACAAGGGTATACCTCTAAATATATTTTTTAGCATAAGAAGCAGAAATGATTTAGAGTATATATAATAATAAATATTACAATAAAATGATCTATTAGCATTTTGCACTATGCTGTATTTAATTTCAAAGTTTGCGTTCCTCTTGCTTTATGTAATAACGCTTTATGTCTTTAATGCAGTCAGCATTATTTCTCTGAATAAGTTGTGATGCATTTTATTTCCTGATTGATCAACATCTGTTTCAGATTCTTTAGGCGTTTAATTATAGCTTCCATATGAGTAATGTGTTGCGTGTAAGGTTTGTTGTTGAGTTAAACAAACACCAACGCAAATGCAACATCTGAACATCATTAAAATGTGTTCTTAAAGTTTAAATAATAAATAATTATTGACTGTAATTTTTTTTTAAATGTCCACCATGAATGTTTATTATCACAAGATTTTGTATTACCGTATATTGGCTCATATCTATCCATGTCTTTATTTCATCAAATATCTTTTATATTTAAAAATCTTTTTAGAACTATATCTTTATCACTTTATTTATCCTGCATCTTGTGAGCAGGCCTTAAGTTTCAAATTTCGGCTTTTAAATGCTCAAAAATAATGAGCTTAATCACTTCCGTTTCAAATCATTATGAATCAAAAGTATGTTATATACATTGAACATAAATTATTCCTAATTTCAAAACTGCTGAAATGCTGAAGTATGAACGTTTGGGTTGCGCCACACCATCCTGGAAGAGCAGCCAGTCCACCAGATGCTGGTGTTTGTCTGTCTCAGCTTCCCACCCACAACAAACAGGCCTGTCGCCACAGCAACCAATCCACTCGAGAGGCAAGTTACATTGGAGAAAAATGCTGTACTGATTGGAGCTTCACACATGGCCAATCTGTCACACCGACAGCCATATTAATATTCATAAACATACACTACTGCACAATACACACTCAGAGGAAAGTAGTTGACTTTTTGCACATAAAAGAACAACGGAAAGATAAGAAAATACCTACCTACAGTGCATAAATTGCTGGATTTACTCCTACACTGCCAAAAAGAGATTTCAAGTTTTTGTCTTGTTTCTAGTCCAAATATCTAAACATTCTTAATCAAGAAGTTTTGTTTTTAGAAAAAAAAGTACTGTTTTGATTTCAGAAATAATACATCTAATTTAAGTGAGTTTTTCAGGGAAACAAGCAAAATAATCTGTCAATGGGGAAAGAGAAATAATCCTATTTCAAATGGAAAACAAGATTATTTTCATTCATTTATTTTCTTGTCGGCTTAGTCTCTTTATTAATCCGGGGTCGCCACAGCGGAATGAACCGCCAACTCATCCAGCATTTGTTCCACGCAGCAGATGCCCTTCCAGCCACAACCCATCTCTGGGAAACATCCATACACACTCATTCACACTCATACACTACAGACAATTTAGCTTACCCAATTCAACCCATGTCTTTGGACTTGTGGGGGAAACTGGAGCACCTGGAGGAAACCCACGCAAACACAGGGAGAACATGCAAACTCCACACAGAAATGCCAACTGACCCAGCCGGGGCTTGAACCAGCGACCTTCTTGCTGTGAGGCGAACGTGCTACTCACTACGCCACCGTGGCGCCCACAAGATTATTTTACTTTCTGGTTTTACTTTGAGATTTGCTGGCTTTATTGAAAAATTCACTTGGACTAGAAACAAGAAAAATATATTTTTCTGCAGTGTAAACTAAAGATTTAACATTGGTTAATACATTTCATTAAGGGTGTACTCACACTAGGCTATCCTAATCATGGCCAGGTACGCTTGACCCCCATTTTCTGGATCATTTGACAAGTGTTAATGCTCTGAACTGGGCCCAGGCATGATTCAGTTGAACAACCCTGGCTCAGTTGTGCTAGAGCGTGGTTCAGTTGGCCTTTAGCACGGTACACTTGTAGTGTGAGTACAAAGCACGCCTGAGTGCAAAACCGAAGGCCTGACATCACTTTTAAGGAACTGTTTCATATGGATTGATTAGTCACTCTTACTTTTCAATGAACGCAAACTGTCAGTGTATTAAAGATACAACCTCTCCACTGCACGACAGCTGCCGCCTTCAGCAAACCTCCTAATACGTGCAGCACAATAACTTTCACGAACATTTATTAGTGTCCAAAGTAGTGGATCTGTTCAGCAAATGATCTGACGGTGTCACTGCATATCAAACAACTAAAATAATACAAAACAATATAACCAAAGCAATCTCCAAGTGGAAGGGCCGAGTGGGAGAGGGGAGGGGGGACAATTGCACCTGGGCACAGTTCAAGACATTCGTGCCTGTGAGTACACCCCCTCAAAAAAAAAAAGATAGTTGTACAGAAATGGATATCACTAAGAAAGTGTAGGTAAGCCTGTATCTTTAAAAGGGTGGATTTTAGTAGAATACAAAGGCACAAAATTAGACAATAAGATTCCTCTGAGTATTTTAAGCCTTTGCAGTCTCATAAAAGCCACAAGCAACATAAACTCTTAATACTGTGTCAACTCTGGATGCTAGCAATGCGACTAAAGAAAACAAATCATTGTAAACAGTGATTACAGACACTAGACGCATTGTGACACAAGCAACATTCTACTCATTCCTTTTACGACTTACTGACAGAAAAGAAAACGATTTCCCGCACACACAAAAACACTTGTGCTGAAATGGATATCTCTGAGAAAGTGTATGTATGCTTTATAAGGCTGGATTTTAGTAGAATGTGAAGGCAGTGATTTAGACAATGGGACTCATCCCAGAGTATTTTAGGCTTAAGCAATCTTCTAAAAGCTACAAGGAGGCACTTAGAGCAACTACGCATTTGACCGTCATCTCTTAATCCCCCCCTTTTCACCGAGAAAATGAAGACAGGAAGAGAGAAAGCATGAGGCGAGGTGGGGAGACGCAGAATCAGCAGGCGAGAAATTGAGTTGACTACCTGCCAAACGCAGGCCGAGGGGAGGAGAGAGCAAGAACAGCGCTGGCCGGAGGCGTTTGGCTCACGTTTGTTAGCATGTCTACAGTAGGCTACAGGAGTGATGAGAGATCAATGTGGCCACTGGCTGTTGACTGTCATAGAGACATGCCAGGGATGTAAACACGCCATGCCATGGGTACCTGTGTGTGTTTGACTGTGGCTTGGACGGATCTGTTCTCTGCCTCGACCGCAAGGGACAGACCACAGCTGATTACTATGGAAACAGAAATAATATTGCAGCCATGGCTTTTGCACACAGTGAGGTTGGAACACTGGAACATGCACTCTTTGACACCAAGCACACATTCAGAGATGAATATATTAGGGTGGTTGATGTAATTAGTTATGAGTTAAAATATTGTTATGAAAGTATTATTAAATACATTGCTTTAAAATGATTTACACCGTTAACACAACTAACCCAATCTCCAATCCAGATAATTTCATATAGGCCATAAGATGAAGTCTACTGATTACAGTTATGTGGTCCTATGAGAGTAATTTCTCAACCAAATTATATCTATCTATCTATCTATCTATCTATCTATCTATCTATCTATCTATCTATCTATCTATCTATCTATCTATCTATCTATCTATCTATCTATCTATCTATCTATCTATAAAAATGTCAACACAAAATTTACTGGTATTGCTTTACTGACATGAGGAATACAAAGTGTGCACACAAAAGGTTATTCCCCTGTCCTATTTTTGTTGATTTCCCCTATTCATTTAGAGTATTTCACTGCTTTGATTAATTCACTGCAGTACAAAAGTGTCGTCTGCACTAGTAAGGAAACAGCTCCCCCTGGGGTCATGAATGTACATTAAGTGAACACACACACACACACACACATACAGGTTTATAGTGTTTACAGGGTCCGCATGTAACCACTGTGGTTTAGGGGGACACACCTTTCCACACAACCTACAAAAGAAATTTATATATCAAACAGTCTGTTGTGGTGTCATTAAGATACATCTCACTTAAAAAATCACTTTTTACCATGCAGTTATGGAAAAA
>CAIGQQ010026964.1:12517281-12556745 GCA_903798035.1 Danio albolineatus | reverse complement strand
AATCAACCAGCGATCTCTGACTGAGGAGATCGCTGGTGATCGTGACACACAGTAATTAGATAAGTATTTTGAATACAACATTGATTAAGTAATTAATTACTATTTTAAAGTAACTTACCCAATACTGGTTATAATAAGCTCAAAGCATTATGTGAATAATATGTATAATATGTAATCAATATAACTTATTTCTAAGACAACAAAGGAACTCTGTACAACATCGGATGTCATTCCCTCGCTGTAAATGCTAGCACTCCTGAGTTTTTTATGCAACCCCACCGCGCCTGCATCCTGAATCTTTACAAACAGGTAATTCGTCCCTATTCCCTGCTTTATCTCCCTGTTTCAGAGGAGATAACTTCCACTGATGAAAACGATCTTAAAAGAAAATCAAATTGTGACTTTCTGGGAAACTAGCACAATATAGTTCATATATTAATATATTGTTCCATTTTTACATTCATAAGTAACGAATTGCACCTAGAAGCAGCAGTAGCAACACATAATAACTAACATAATGTTATCTTAGTAACAAGGCTATAATGTCATTGTTCTTGAAGCTGATAAATCTACAGTGCTTCACTTCATGGAAACATTACCACCTCATGATGTGCATTATTCTCCATCAGTTCAATGACCTGTCAGTTATTCCTTACATATAGTGCACTTCAACAAGCATTCCATATTAGTCATATATTAGACTTGCAAATAATGAAGCCTTTAAGCAAAAGGTGGATGTTCATTACCAGCCACATGGATCTAAATTCTACTTTGTTGTGGAATTAAAAAATACGGAATAGATACGGAAACTGTTATACCCTGTGGGGAATCTCATCATCTATGTTTATTATACCGTATCTCAAATTAATGGCATTTGAAACTGCTTATAGATTTCGCTTAGGTTAAGTAATTAGTCTGGGCTCACACACGCCAGGTCTTATAGATGTCTGGCCTTCAGGGCACAAAATCAATGATTGAAACGTCTGTGAAAGGTACATTTACTAGCATTTGCATGTTCCTAATCAGGATTTCATCTCATTTTCATGTCAGAATATCACATCAGTCAAACAAGAGAAATTACTTAATAAGCAAAAATTGTATAACATACAGTATTTATAATGTGTATTAGTATGCATAAAAATATGCATTTTAATACTTTGACGCTTACTATTTTATTTGTGTTTGAAACAAGAACAAATATGTGTAAATGGAGTAAGACAAATAAAATACGCTCTACATTCATGTTCTCAGAAAATTCTACATGTACAGTTTTGCATCGCAAAGAATGAATGTTTAAATATTTTAAATTGAAAACAAGACTGTTTGATTTTTATATGCGGAGTAAAATAAATTATTCTTTTGCATCTTTCTGCAATCTATTTTCTGAATAGAAAGAAATCCCACTGGTGTCTGTTAATTAGTCTAGCATGAGTGTATTTGTTTATCTCCACAAGACGCTGCTCTGAAAAAAATTAATGAAGCTATCATAACTTGTTTATGTGTGCGAAGAAGAGTAAATTATCAGTCCTGTGCATTTTATCAGCAGATAAGAAACATCCTTATAAAGCATCGTTGAAGCACTGACCACTTCTAACATTTCCTTCAGCAACTTTCAGTGCTCTCATTCTCTACCAAGAGTTATTACTTTTCTTGTTATATAACAGTCAGATACTCTCAGATAGTGCTTTTGGGCATCTTCAAACTTCATTTGTGTTGTTTTATTATCCTGAAAAGGTCATTTTGCGCTGTTTTCAATAAGATTTCTTATTATTGCTCCAGATGGTGTCATCCTCCGGAGCATCTGCTGGTGGATAGAAGTGGACTTATATTTATGACTGTAGAGTTATTATTGATGTATTCATCATCAGAGGAGGGCGCGATTACCCGTCCAGATATGAAACAATCTTATAAGCTGTCAGCTGATGTGACTGATAATAAATGACCATTCGAAAGCAAAGGGTCTGATGGATTACTCGCTTTGGAAGAGGAGTTTCACCTGCACTGGTCTGCCACCTTTAACATTTTCATACCACAACAGAGCCAGATTCCCTTGCTGCTCTGAATGAAATGTACAGCGCTCATCCAGCATTTTAATAATATTTCTATTTAAATGCATGAACAGTGTTTGGCTTCAGGCAGGTCAATCCAGTCTCTCCATCTCTCTATATATTTCTCTTGCTCTATTTATCTCTGTGTATATAGCACACGGTCATACTAAAATAAAATGATATATAAATATATATTATTAAAATTATGATAATAATATATATAACTTAGACTTGTCATAGAATTTATGTACAGCTGCTCTCTAGTGCTTCTTTAATCCTCACTTATAAGTAGGGCCAGACGGAATCTGCAGACATTTTTTGCTATTTCTGCAGAGTATTTTGTTAAAAATCTGCGGATTTATGCGGAATGATTTTAGGAGCATCATAGCTAAAACCTTAATATATGAAATAAAAAGTAATACCTTTTTAATTTTTATTTAATGTTTACAATGCAAATCCAATTCAATCCACTTTATTTTGTAAACAAAGCAAGTCTCTCGTATAAAATATCTACTAAAAGACAGAAAATATTACTTTGCTAACTGTATGGTATATAAATTATATAAATATTTTAATATTATCCAATATTATTACTGATATTAATTTAAAAACTGAATGAATATAAATATACACACATTTACAGCAGTAAAAATCTGCGGAAATCTGCGGAATTCTGTGCGCGCAGATTCCGTGTGGGCCTACTTATAAGTCACTCTGGATAAAAGCATCTGCTAAATGTAATATATTATTATATCATAACAATGGTTTCTGAGAGTCAACCACAATGTAGCTTCAAATCTTTAAACCTGGAAGCTAAAAATCAAACACACTCTCTGACCTGTGTTTTGCCCAAGGCTGTGTCCCTCCCTCTGTCTCTCTTGATAAAACGGCCAATTTTCTAGAAAGTGTTGGGAAATGTTATAGAATAACAATTTCATACTATCTCGTCTTTGTAAATTGTGTCTTTTTTTCTCTCGCGTTTTCAGTACAGGTGCTTTGAATGACAAACAGCTACTGGTCTCTTTCCAGTTGCGAAAAAGTGCCTTCTAGCAGAAGATGCTCACAACATCCTGAGCTTTAAGCCCTGTCTATCTAACAGGATTAAATGGATGCGTTCTGCAGCTGGAAGCTCAGAGGAAGAGGAAGAACAAAGGAAAAAATACAAAAACAACGTCACTTTGTACATATATGGTGTATATGATAATTTGTTATATTATTTGTTATATTATATAATATAATATTATATAATATTATATTATATTATATTGTATTATATTACTGTATATGATATATTATATTACATTATATAATATAATATTATATAATATAATATTATATTATATATTATATTACTGTATATTATATTATATTACTGTATATTATATATTATATTACTGTACATTATATTATATTATATTATATTACTGTATATTATATTATATTACTGTATATTATATTAATGTATATTATATTACATTATATTATATTAATGTATATTATATTATATTATATATTATATAATATTATATAATATTATATTATATTATATTATATTATATTATATTATATTATATTATATTATGTTACTGTATATTATGTTACTGTATATTATATTATATTATATTATATTATATTATATGTGATAATTTTCCCTTATTTTATATATACACATACCAAGGAAAATGAGGTAGAATAACATAAAATAGCAAAATAAAGCTATCTCAAAAGTAGGGGAAAAAATATGGTTTTGCTCTAGTAGACACGCATGCATTATTCATTCATTTTTCAGTTAGGCTGGATAAAGTCCTATAGCTCACACTTGACTTGTCCTATAGCTTAGACTTCCACAGTCTGTGAAGCCTGCAAAACTACACTGTCAAACAAAAACAGTGTGTGTGCAGCATGCTAAACCACTGCACAGTGTACAGTACATCCCTGTGTGGTATCCAACATGCATCCTTAAATGTTGACACTTCATACATAACTACATAAACAATACACAACTGCATAGACAGCAAAATATGAACTACCAGTACTAGGTGATCAATTTCTTTATCTGACAAACCCTATTCAACCGGTAGCCTAAATTCCAGTTTTCACTGACTTTGCAAGATGGTAACCTTACGATAAAGAAGTCTATTTAAGTGTACTATTAGTATACCCATTTAAACAAGTAAATTAATTAAAAATAAAAATCTATACTTTGTCTATTTCTCTAAAATGCACTTGCTTTACAAAAAAAAGAAGTTTATTAGATCACTCTTTTAAATTAATATTTTCTATAGAATGCTTTACAACAATATAACTGTGTATATATATTAGATTAATCAGTACCAAAGCCAAAACTGGAAGTAATCTAACAAAAAACTTAAGATCAAAGTACAAAAATGAGTACATCCAAATTAATATGCTGAAGAATGTATTTTAAAAAACAGAAAAAATCCAGAAAAGCATAAAACATAAAAAAAAAGTAGTTTAAATTTTGTAGTACATATTTTTTGCAATAACTTTAATTGCAAATTAAAATGTATTTAATTTAAATGTATAATTTTTCTACTCCGAAAGATGTTAGGTGACCATACTCTTATTTCAATGGATACAACTGTTTAATAAAACAGCTTTTTTAAATGGACCAAACATTGTCTATACTCATAGAGAAATTAATAATAATATTCATGTTTAAAAGGAGGCATATTCATTTATGTTGAGCACTGCACTTCTTTTAAACTAAAAAATAAAGTGTACTTGAAAAAAATAACTGAAAAAAATAAAATAAAATCAAGTGATCAGTGATCTCTAATTTTGATCTCCACTATACGCTCGAGCACATGTTCAGACAACAGATGTATGTTAGAGACGTGACACGCATATGGTGCACTGCTTCACCTTTAACCTCTATTGTAACTGTCATATCAGGCATATGGTTTCTCAAGAAGAAAGCAACAGTGTATGTGAGGTGTGTTGATACCTGTGGAGTGAAAAATTGTGCTGAACACTGATGCGTGTATGTGTGTGTTTGTGAATGTGTATGTGTGTGTGTGTGTGTGTGTGTGTGTGTATGTTTGTGTGTAATTGTTTCCAAGCAGAGAAAGACATCCAAGGGCAACGTAACCCACAGCTTGAGCTCTGACACTGTTTCAAATAGTTTATAAGATGATAATAAAAGTCTATAGCAACAATTACAAATTCTTTTTTACGTGTACATTTTTGTCTGTAAATCAGAGCTGAAAATGATGGCATGTTTGCCTTTAATGATATATAGTAGAGATGCACAGATCGACTGACCAGAAACTGAAAACAGATGATTTTTGTTCCAAAAATGCGATTGGCATCCGCCCATTTGTTTTTCAAATTAGCCTAAAATTTTCTGTTTGAGATTAAACACAAACTGCAATGCAACAATTTTATCTTTCAAAGTTTGTAAATAATCAGTTAACAGAGGCCAGAGAAGCTGAATAAAGAAAACAGATGTAGAACAGACGTATTCCACTGGCTGGCACCACAGACGCCAAGCAAGAATGGCCAAACACCCACAGACAAACAAGAGATATTATGCATTGACCAATTTAAGAAATATTGACCTTCATTCATTTCATACTTCAGTAATTCCATGAAGTTTTCAGTATTAAATAAAACACTTTATGTATAAGACTTTTGTGTTTGGGCAGTTTTTGTACAGCTCCTGTTTATGCAAATCACATTTCAAAGTAGGAATAAGTCATATTAGTAAAAATCTGCAGGATGTTTTTTCATTTAATCAATTAAATTCTTTGCCTAAAGCTAGAGCAAACTTCTGGACTTCATGTACTATACGCGGCAATCATAAAATATATTCTTTTATTTAATCTCAAATGTAGATTGTTTCGTTGTATATACAAAAATAGCCATAATACGTGAGACAGGCTTATTGGAAATATGAGCTTCAGTCTACAATTTAGTGAAACTGCAAAAACATACTCAAATATAAGTTTTAATGAAATTTCTTGATAAAATTAACATTATGGGGCAGTATGGTGCCAACAAATTGTCCTTTTCACACGGATTATAATTACAGTGACATATTATTGACAAAAAAAGTTTATATATAATATTATTTTTGTGCAGTTAAAGTACAAATAAATACCACAAAGCAAATGAACTCAGTCTATAATTAGTAATTGAATATGTTTGCCTCACCTATCAATCTCCATAAAGACAACCAATCTGGTGTAGTCATGTTGTCGGATAGCTCACTTTCTACAGTGCTGTCCTTGTGATGCAGAGCGATCGGTTTCACAAAAGAGATGTACACAGTGTCCTTTGCCCTCAGGTTGTGCCCGAAATTGCCTACTACTCAATAGGTACTGCATTTTAATATAAATTAACTTGATCGTTAGAAAAGTATGTTCTATACAGTACGAATGTAAGTAGTATGACTGGAACTCAGACATACTACATCTGCCATTTTGTCATGATCACGTGACCTACTCGCGTCAGTTGCATTGCTTCACTCCCATTCATGAATTCTCTCAGAGGGCATCATAGGATAGCGTAGAGTGCATCGGATGTGCACTTCATAATCTCACCGGAAGTAGTAAGTCATCTGGTTACCGGTTGCTGTTTTTTGACATTTTGAAATCTCTGAATTTGTACATACTGTACTACTCAGTTCACATACTGTTTTTAACGTACTATATAGTATGGAAGTATGTGATTTCTGATGTAACCTTACTTTGGCTTTTGAAAATACTATTGTTAGGGTTTAGATCAGTGGTTCGCTAGGTGATCTGCACAACAACTCCATATTCAAAACATACCTTAAGTAATGCATTTAGGTTTACAAAAATATAGACAGCACCCTCTAGTGGATTTGTCATTTGAGACATGCAACAAAATGTTTACCAGGAGCAACAAATTTCATGTTTCGCAAAAATTAGCCTAGAAATATGAATAGACAGGCAGAGCAGCTCACTGATCTTGATGCGTAAAATATAAAGAATTAAATCCTAATATAGTTTGGATTCCTAATAGTTATGTTCAATTTATTCAGCCTGTCTACTGTTTTAGTTTTGTGCAGGTATTTTTTTTATGTAGCATAAAATCACAAAGCTTAAGTCAGATCATTATATTTTTCTTTCATATTTAGAAATCATACAATCAAATTGAAATCACTACCAGTCTATTGTAATGTATACATTAGGCTTGTGTGGATCATAATTCCATTAGGGTGGTTTCCTCTTATTTGAATTCTAGTTCAGCCTGTGGTGAAGCAAACATTTTTATCAATCTTAAAATAAATAAATAAATACAATAAACAATGAATCAAGGGGCGTCACGGTAGTGCAGTGGGTAGCACGATCGGCTCACAACAAGAAGATCGCTGATTCGAGTCTCGGATGTGTTAGTTGGCATTTCTGTGTGGAGTTCTCCCCGTGTTCGTGTGGGTTTCCTCCGGGTGCTCCAATTTCCCCCACAAGTCCAAAGACATGGTATGGATGAATTGGGTAGGCTAAATTGTCCACAGTGTATGTGTGTTAATGAGTGTGTGTGAATGTTTCCCAGTGATGGGTTGCAGCTGGAAGGGCATTCGCTGCATAAAACATGAGCTGGAAAAGTTGGCGGTTCATTCCGTTGTGGCGACCCCAGATTAATAAAGGGGCCAAGCCAAAAAGAAAATGAATGAATCAATAATAAATCAAAGGAATGTAAGAACAAACCAAACAACAAACAAACAAATACAATAAACAAACGAACGAACAAACAAATAAACCTGAAATCAGTATTGGTCAAGTTGCTTGAAAAAAAAAAAACTTAATAAATAAAAAATCTAAATCAGTACATCTCTACATTAAAGTGATACTCATGCGCACGGACACATTACATCTTTTTTTTTTTCCTGACATTTGTGTCTCATTCAGTCACCCCAAGGTGATATTTGAACAAATGCATGATCCTAACCCCCGTGAAGTGTCATTTGAAGAGAATGTCTTCTTCAATCCGCTGCCTTATGACAGTCTGCTTACAGGAGATTTGTGAAGCCCTGCTGACATATGAAACTCATATACAGACAAGCAGATGTGCTGGAAGGTCAATCTAAAATATCACTGTCATCTCAAGAGCTTGGTTTGTGATTCTGTCAAATCTCCCCGTGTTCATTAGCACACGCACGACTGAGCTAACATCGAGACATCAGAGGCGACTCAATCACATATTAAATCAGAGGACATTGCTCAAGCTCCCATGAAATCTTCCATGACTTGCAAATTAGACACTTAAGGTCTACAAAATTGACCTGATACATCTGAAACTAAAATAAGTAGCTTGTAGTAAGGAAAATGCTAAACAATTTACATTTCTTAAATTATTCCATTTCTGCATTTTTTCATCATACATTTTAGGTACTGTATGTCGATTAGAAGTTAAAAATAGGGTAAGGAAATTATGCTAAAAGTTATGACTTTCTCAAATGCTCCTTATTGGATGGATGCTCAAATCTATATAAGCCGTCATTTGGACGAGACGTTAAACCGAGGTCCTGACTCTCTGTGGTCATAAAAAAAAATCCCGTTGCGCTTCTCGTAAAGAGTAGGGGTCCTGGCCAAATTCCCTCCATCGGCCCTTGTCGGCCTCCCAATCATTCCCATCCACTGAATTGGCTCTATCACTGTCTCTCCACTCCCCCTACAGCTGGTGAGTGGTGAGCGCACTGGAGCAGTTGTCCTGTGGCTACCGTCGCCTCATGTAAGCGGATGCTGCACACTGGTGGTGGTGTGGAGAGAGTCCCCTCATGATTGTGAAGTGCTTTGAGTGTATGGTCATGTAAATGCACATTACTTAATTACCTACACAAGACAAAAATATTTACAAGTTTTTTTTTTTTTTTGCAGATTATCATTTAAATGTAGCAATGCATTAAACTGATTACCTGATTGTAAGTGTATTCATAATCTTAAAAATTAAATCTATAGTAAAATTATTTATATTCATTTTTAATTCCTGTAACACTGTCACTATTAATGTTATCTGATATTATAAGCAAACAATATATATTTCTATATCTATTGAAATATTTCTATTTGATATATGTTCTACTTTTCAATGTTATAGACTTTTCCTTTCCATCAAAAGTTTCCTGTGGAAAAATCCACAAAGATGTTAAGCAGCACATTTCATCAAATTATATACAATTTATGTTTTGTTTTTACTATTTTATTGTTTTAGTGTATATACGGACTATATATGGATATATAGAGGGTCATATATATATATATATATATAGAACTATTAAAAGGTAAAATATCAAACCAAATCATGTAACAAGCAAACAAACAAACAAACAAAAACAAACAAAATGATTTATAAAAAGATGATATAAAAATGAATTCTT
This sequence comes from Danio albolineatus, assembly GCA_903798035.1. Lineage (NCBI taxonomy): Eukaryota > Metazoa > Chordata > Actinopteri > Cypriniformes > Danionidae > Danio > Danio albolineatus. The sequence goes on along the minus strand of CAIGQQ010026964.1, from coordinate 12,547,331 downwards.
GCCAAAGGAATTACTGCAGGCAGGCTCCAATGCACAAACAGACAGAGATGCAGATTTAAGCAATCCTGTCAATTAATGTGATGGCGAATTTATGTATTTTATCAATATATCAAAGCACAGATGCCCGAGTCTCATACACTTCTCCTGCTGTGTGTGGATTCATCATTACCATAGAAATGAATGTTACAGCAGGTGATGCTGCAGCTTATGACAGGTGCTTATATGAAGATTTGTGTGCCAGACTCTGCACTTACAAATATTTCTCAATTTGACAATTTACATATGATATCTTACATTTTTGAACAGTGTGTTTTGTTTCTTAACTCATTGGCCTTGAAATCTTTGGACTAGGTATCTGTTCATCGCACATGCAGCTATGGAAAAGATATGTGGAATAGATATTTTGCAATTAATCATTTTCTCTGGATTCACAATTTATAGTTATGCATAAGTTAACCTGCCATTTTTGCTTCTTTCCATAAACTACTGATGACATCACAAAAAGAAGGGCGCCACGGTGGCCTAGTGAGTAGCACGATCGCCTCACAGCAAGAAGGTCGCTGGTTCGAGCCTCAGCGGGGTCAGTTGGCATTTCTGTATGGAGTTTGCATGTTCTCCCCGTGGTTGCGTGGGTTTCCTCCGGGTGCTCCGGTTTCCCCCCAAGTCAAGCGGTATAGGTTAATTGCGTAGGCTGAATTGTCCAAAGTGTATGTTTTGTGAATGAGTGTGTATGGATGTTTCCCAGAGATGGGTTGCAGCTGGAAGGGCATCCGCTGCATAAAATATATGCTGGATAAGTCGACAGTTTGTTCCGCTGTGGCGATCCTGGATTAATAAAGTGACTAAGCCAAAAAGAAAATGAATGAATGAATAAAACAAAAAAATTACATGTTTTCAGGCATGTTTACATTCATTTTTTTGACAGCATAATACCAATTATTATAATCATTTTACTTCAAAAGAGCTTAGAAATCACTATTTGGTAGAAGAACTTTTGGTAGAAGAACGTTTCAATCAAATCAACTCAAAAAACTTCTTTTTTTTTATTTTGAGCAACTGCCATTTTATGAAAATACTGACTTTTCAAATAAACGAAAATATTTTTTAGAAATTTATTATTTTATTATTAATTTTATCAGACATTTATAAATTACAGCAAATGTTAACCTTTTGCTCAAACCCATAACTAATAATTAAATACAGATTTTTTTTCTTATGGCTGTATATATACAACCTAAAAAAACCTAGACAATAACAAACATACCATTATAGCATACAGACAGACTTCTCTGGCCGCTGTTTTCTGTGTTGACACAAAGCTAAAAGTGCTTGCTGGGAAAAAATCTGAGTTTATGTCAGACAAGAAAAGTAACGAGCCTAAGGCTATCTCTCTCCACACACAAACACACACACAGAGAGAGATGACGAATTGTAGCAAAGACACTTTTTATGTCTGCATGCTCTTAATTCTTATATTCTGCTAAATATTCCTTATATAAAGATGTGAGGAATGCAAATGAAAATTTGGCTGATTCAATCAATAATTAATTTCTGCCCAAAATCGCCAATTAAGGCCAAAGAGCATTGCTTTTCGCTCTGAAATGTGAATTCTCAGCATATTGAGGAATATGTTTGATCTGACTGCACTATTGGAGTGGACTCTCACTGCACAAACACCACTGAGCTTACTAAAATGGCACATGTCAAGAAAGCCAAGAAATACACAGTGTGCAATACGCAAACAAGCCCAAACAGAATGCTTAATCAAACAGAATCAGAAATAAAAGACTTAGACCATCTTAAGCTCTGAATCAGAAGAAAAAAAAAATCTTCCATAGATGTAAGGCTCAATGCCCCAAAATAGATTTTTTTATTTATTTTATGTCTAAAGTTGCTGAATGCAGAAGCTATTGTAAATACTGAAGATGAACAAGTCTTCTGAGGCTCAGAAAGCTACTATAACACACAGACACTGCATGAATATTTATCTGTGCAATTATTTTGCACAAAAAACAGCACTCAATGGTATAAACACTGGAGATATTTAAAAAAAAAGATCTTTTATAGACATGATCACTGGTTCTGGTGTAATTGATCCCTATTTGATATAAACATGTAATTTAGTCATTAGACGTTAACAATCAAGAATGAACAAAAGCACATTTTCTCATTACCAAAAATGTCAAGAAGCCCCTATCTTAAATCAAACAGTTAGAGCAATTAAAACCCCAGGAGCTGTCATAGGATAAATGTAGTAATTACTGTACCCCATTCTCTCTGTAGACTACAAGATCCTGAAGCAACATTAAATACATAATACATCTGATAATATTGTGGGCATCATCAATTCTCAAAATTACATGAGGTGTGATCATGTAAAAACCACTTTTTGCAATGTAAGTCATGCACAGTGAGAAGTAACTTCAGAGATGTGGAGTAAACGATAATCAGTTCCAAGGTTTACAGTGGTTTGGAAAAGTCAAGGTTTTAAAACAGCTTAAATTTTCTGTTATACCATTCCTAAGCTATATGTAAAGTTTTTTTTTTTTTTTTCTAATGTGTTGTAAAGAAATCTGTGCTTCAAAAACTAATGAAGATAGCAAAAGTCAATGATTTTTAAAAAATTACTTAGCCTGACATGTTTACTGTTCCAAAATATTATAAATATTTCCTAAAATAAAATGTAATTTGTTTAATCTTTTTTTTTTACCCAGAAATTATTTTAGCGTAATCACAATACTGTGATACCGTGATATTTTTATCCAAGGTTATAATTCATTCATTAGTTCATTTTCTTTTCGGCTTATCCGGGGTCGCCACAGCGGAATGAACCGCCAACTTATCCAGCATTTGTTTTACGCAGCGGATGTCCTTCCAGCCACAACTCATCTCTGGGAAACATACATACATTCTCATTCACACACATACACTACAGACAATTTAGCTTACCCAATTCACCTATACCGCATGTCTTTGGAATGAGAGGGAAACCGGAGCACCCGGAGGGAACCCACGTGAACACGGGGAGAACATGCAAACTCCACACAGAAATGCCAACTGACCCAGCCGAGGCTCGAACCAGCAACCTTCTTGCTTTGAGGCGACAGCACTGCCTACTGCACCACCATGTCGCCCAAGGTTATCATACCATCAAAAACTTATACCAGCCCATGCCTAATATGGAATAATATCTTTTAGAATCTCTTAAGGACACAAGCGTTGTCAGGTCAAACATAACATAACAATATCCAGTGGGGGTAACTCTGTTCCTGTTAAATAGATAAATACATAAATAAAAATATTGCAGAACTCTGATTTTTTGAACTCTGAAATTTGAGCATATTTTTATGCCATTATATTTTGCTATTTTATTTTTATACATACTCAACCACATTTCCTCAGACCCCAACACAAAAACAAAGTTAAAATGTAAATAGAATGTATTATTATTATTGCAAATTCTTCTCACCTTTATTTTTGCCATTTATTTATACTCGACAATTCCATGACAGCTATAAGTCCATAAACAGCACATCACTATGATGAAAATGTAACTATAAACTATAAAAAAACTATAGAAAACTATAATTTGTAGTGATTAAAAATTTCAATTAATATAAAATACTCTGGTCTTCCAATGTACTTTAATCTTCAAACACACACACACACACACACAAAAACAATTTAAGACGTTCATTATATTTTCTATATAAACAGTTCATTTATATAACACAATACATTAACTAAAAATTTGTTGTATTATGTAAATGTTGCTTTTTTGTTGTTGCTTTGATTACTTTTATTGTCCTCACTTGCAATTTTCTTTGGATGAAAGTGTCTGCTAAATAATTAAATGTAAAACAACTATCTACCACATTGAATTCTTTCTGTTGAGCTCAAAATTACCCCAAAATCACCTCAATGTTTAAACCCGGATATTAGCATTCTTTGAAGACAGAGCAAGTGGTTTCAAAATGTCCATCATGTACAACATCCTTCTGCTGCCAACTGGCTACAAGCTTCCTGTTTTTTCAGAGAAATGCAGCAACCAGAAACAAATCAAAGAAAATCTCAACATATGAATTTGAGGAAGGAAAAAAGCAAACCTGTAATTTACAATTTATCCTCCCCTAAATTTACCAGCCAGTGTCTGTATGTGGTCTGCGCAGTGTTTAAATTCCACTTCAGCACTGACGTCTATCGCGCTGTTCAAAGGCAAACGAGTGCATCTTGACAAGGTCGCGGGTTTAGTAACCGGTTAACCTGAGTTAGAGTGATGTGTTTCTCTGCACGTCTTAAAATGGCAGCTCCCCAGACCGAGAACTGACCACAGATCAGAGAATACTCACAGGCTTCAGTGGCCAAAGCCTCATAACCAGTGGAAAACTCAGCACTGAACCGCAAGGGCTGATTTGGGTAAGCACAGCTTTATCAATTATTAGAAATAACCTCAAATGGCGACGCAGAAATGACTACAACACAATTTTTGTCATGCCTATGAACAGTCAAAGATGTGCTGATACAACGAAAGTGGATAACTGAAACAATAAATAAATGGCTGAATTCTTCCAATATATTTCTACTTTATCTACTACTAAGGCCCAAGCTGGGTTTTTTTTGCATGCGTTTTTTATTTCTCTATGCTATTTGGGCTTATTGGAACCTAATTAGAATAAAACCAAAGTATCATCTTTTGATATGATGTACTTTTAGAGAAAAATGATGTCCATATATGTGAACTCGTGGTTAATAACACATACACACATATTTTTTGAACACGTTTTGACTATCAGAAAGTAAAAACTTATTTTTTGCCCATTTTAGACATTTAAAAATAGTGTTTGGGATATTTCATATGCTACAAAACAGTTGCAGGTTGACACTATGTCTTTAACAAAATAGAAACCATTCAAAGTATACAATTGTGGACATAAGAGCTAAATTGTGCTGTCCACATATGTGGCCACTAAGCCCTAAGATCACACTTTATTTTAAGATACAATTCTAGCTATTGACAAACCATTAACTATGACTTTGCTTCAATTGATTCCTAATTTAATATTTATAAAGGTAGTAGATGGTTTTCGCTATTAGAGATGTAGAATAAGAGCATGCAGATTATGTAGCTTACGGATTCTAATAACCAGGTAACAGCCTAATAATTGTCAGGTAAGCAGCAACTTTAATAGCTTGAAATGTTACTTATATTAAAGTGCTGCCAAATAAGCTAAAACAATAAACAACTTAAATATAAAATATTCTGAAAGCTAAAACTATATCAAAAATATATTCTTTTTTTCCATCAATTGTTTTTACTCAACACATTATTACGTTTATTGGTTGAGCATAATTTCTTTAAAAGTTGTCTTAAATAAAAAAAAACTGATACAGAAGTGAAATATAATAGATACCAACACAAATTATTTGAATGAAAGAAAGTTGAAACACAAAAATCCAGTAATATCAAGCTTAGCAAAGCGCTATACATAACTTACCCACCAAACAGTTAAGAACAAGGAAAATGTAAGCTTCACACGTACCTAAAAAGAGAAGAATAGAGAAAAGCGGCATTAATATGTTACAATGTAAACAAAAAACACTTAAATAATCATGAAAAAGAACCATTACATTTACATGAGATGTAATTAAAAAATTTAACTTTGCCACTTGAGCCAAATTAGTACAGAAGAATCTTAAAGCAATTGTATGTAGAATCTGTAATAACAACCACATTTACATTCATAAACAGACATTCATTCAGTCTAGACCAAATTACTCTGCTCACTTCTGAATGAATGGCCATGATCTTACAAATACACGATGTATAATTCATAAACTAACAGAACAGAGATTCTTTATGAATAATACACAATTTCAATCATCAACCATTAAGGACCCAGTCTACGCTTAGCAAGAAGTGGTACAATTTGTGATATTCAAAAAGTCACTTTGATCATAAAACTGAAAGCATATTGATTTAAGTAATCACAAATGAAAGGTGGAAAAAGCTTTTGACATTTAAAATGATTAATGCAGCACTGCTTGAGCTGATAACGGTCATACTTTCTTTCCCCGTCGTCACATGTATTCAGTTCTTAGGTGAACCCTTCATTGGCCTTCTGCAGGATCAATACATTTGGAATAAAGGCTTCTAGTTACATTGAAAAACAGCACACTGCCACACAACAAATGACACAAGGCTGTAGTGAAACCTAAATGTGCACGCACACACACACACACACACACACACACACACACACACACACACGCTATATATGCCATACGATATATATATATATATATATATAGATTAATAGATAAATAAGAAAATATATTTATATATATATATACATATATATTAGTGCTATTTCAACTGAACAGAGTTTTTAGGAAATTATAAAATAATACCAAAACAGAATCATTAAGAATGCCAAACAAAATAATAAATTACAGCAATTAGCTAATTAAATTAATTAATTAATAAAAATCACACTAGTTTTTCATATGTTTTAACACTGGAACTACCAGAACTCTAGAAAAATCTTAGAATTACCAGAATTGTCATAGTGGTCATTTTGACCATTCATATAAAACTGTACAGAATAAAATTTTTGTCATGTTATATTTACATTCAAAGTTCTATTCAGATTTTAAGGATTTTAATGTCTGTCATCATATTTTATGAACTGATTACACTAAAAATACAAAAAAAATGTATGTATACTAGACCACCCATGAAGCTGTGTAGCTCTCTTTGTCCAGAAAGTGGGAGAGAATGTTACATAAGCAGTAAAAATGTTATATTTGAAAGACATGTCTGAATTATTGCTTTTGATATCAGTAAGTTATTCTTATGTCAAATGAAAGTTGCTATGCAACAGAAGCATGCGTATTCAAAGCCACAGGAAAGGAAGCTGACACTGAAATGCATGCGGTCAATATGACCGTTATGACCATTCAAGGTAAAGAATGGTCATAATTGAAGCACTCCTTTGTATTCTAGAAATTCATTTATATTTTGAAATTTTAATAAAAGAACACTGTTAGAATGAAATATGCACGTTTTAGAAAATTTTGTATACTACAGTTTAGTTATTTAGATTTTATTAAATTAGTTATAAAAAAAAATCTAAATTAGAACTACTAAAACAGCAATGATGGGTTTCTTCACACAAAAATATTAGGCAGTACAATGGCTTTCACCATTCAAAAGAAATCAGTACATGACCATTTTAAAATAAATGATTATAAATTATTTATTTTTTTCCTGAAACACAATGGTTTAACAGTGTTTGATAAGTAAAATTCACAGTGCCTTAAAAAAATGTTGCTGGATTTATGAGGTCAAATTTACTAAGCATTGTATGTACAGCCACCCTTTCAGATTTTTTTTTTTTTTTTTTTTACTTATAAGCGATTTAGAAACCTAAATAAATAACCGAGATAAAAGGCAAGACTCAATATGAGATTTAGGCAATAGGACAAGGCGGGGTTTCCAATTGTACTTATTTACTGAGGCTTTTCAAGTGAGAGCTATTGAGATCTTCACGGAGAAAACATTGGCAAAGATGTCCTTCGTTGTCCTCTGCTCCTCAACCCAAATACTGAAGCAAATCGCAATCCTCTCTGCTCCCTGCTCATTTTAATCAAGGTGGTAAAAATAAGACTATGAGATGAATTCTCCATTAAGCCTCTTTTGTTGCTTGTGAATAGCTTTTTCCGTGTGCTGATTCTATTGTGGCAGTGAAGGCCGCTTCACATTTCCAGCAGCCGACAGAATATTCATTTCTCTACCATATACTGTATGTCATCCTTCTCAATCATATACTGTATTTAACTGTGGGTGTTCAAAGAAACTGATTTACAGCACTTGAAAAAAAAAGTTTTACTTTTATATGCAGAGCTGATATGAACCCAACAAATAACATGAGTAAAATACTTCTTATTCACAAGTAATCGCTCATTCTTTCCCTGTCTTTTATGTAGTGTATGTTGTGTTTACAGTGCAGATATACAGATGTGTGATGGGCTGCATAATTGGACAGTATTCAAGTGCCAAAATAAAGCTGAAAGCAACAGTAGGGGAACGAGGTGAAAGCCAAGGTTTCAGCCTTGTTAGAATTCCGACAGCAAGGTGCACTTCATTGGTCGCGACGATAATTCCACAGAGCGGCTTCATGCATATTCTAATGCAAGACCTCTCTCACCCTACGCCGCATCACTGCAATAAGAGTAAAATCTGGCGAAATCCCAGGAGACGGATGACGAAAGAGAGAGATACACGAGGCAACAACAGAGAAAGAACAGATGCATAAATTAAACAAACAGTTCATCCAAATGAGAATTCTATCATCAGCTGTGTGTAGTTCCAAGCTAGCTTAAATGAGATGTTCTTCTTCATACAATGCCAGTGTCAAAGAAAGTGATATTCATTGCAAACTTTATTTCAGGTTTATAAATTATACTTCTTTCTAAGACCAGGAAAACTTGTAAATGTGGTTTCTAAGAAAGTATGGACATTTAAATTGATGCATTCCTGCAGATGCTTTTATCCAAAGTGACTTAAATTGACACATTTGATCACTTGTTTACCTTAACATTGACATTGCTATTGCTGTGCTTTAGGTGTTGAGCTACAGCAGAGTAAACAATCTCACTAATAGAATAACTTTACTCAAATTATAAAGGAAAGGGAAACCCACACACTACTACATCAACTATAGGCATGGATTTTGGGTGATTTGGAATAATTTATGTATTTAAGAACTTTCATTTGCAAAAACACTTCACCGCCATAATTAGAACTGTTATTTTGTTGTACTCTTGAAAATACACCCACCAGCCACTTTATTAGGCACACTTTACTAGTACCGGGTTGGACCCATTTTTGCATTCAGAACTGCCCTTAATCCTTCGTGGCATAGATTCAACAAGGTACTGGAAATATTCCTCAGAGATTTTGGTCCATATTGACATGATAACATCACGCAGTTGCTGTTGATTTGTTGGCTGCACATCTATGATGCGAGATTTGCACCACATCCCAAAAGTGCTTAATTGGATTGAGATCTGGTGATTGTGGTTTAGTGAACTCATTGCCATGTTCAAGAAACCAGTCTGAGATTATTCACACTTTTTGAAATGGCACGTTATTCTGCTGGAAGTAGCCATCAGAAGATGGGTACACTGTGGTCTTAAAGGGATGGGCATGGTCAGCCTAAATACTCAGGTAGGCTGTGTCATTGACATGATGCTCACTTGGTCCTAATAGGCCAAAATGTGCAAAGAAAATATCCCCCAGACTATTACACCCCCACCACCAGCCTGACTCATTGATACAAGGTAGGATAGATCCATACTTTGATGTTGATGGCAAATTCTGACCCTAACATCTGACCGTCACAGCAGAAATCAAGACTCATCAGACCAGGCAACATTTTTCCAATGTTCTATTGTCCGATTTTGAAGAGCCTGTGCGAATTGTAGCCTCAGTTTCATGATCTTGGCTGACAAGATTAGCACCCGGTTTGGTCTTCTGCTGCTGTAGCCAATCCGACTCAAGGTTGGACATGTTGTGCATTCAGAGATGCTCTTATGCACACCTTGTTTGTACTAAGTAGTTATTCGAGTTGCTGTTGTCTTTCCTGCTCGAACCAGTCTGGTCATTCTCCTCTGGCATCAAAAAGGCATTTGCTCCCACAGAACTGCCGCTCACTGGATATTTTCTCTTTTTCTGTAAACCCTAGAGATGGCTGTGTGGGAAAATCCCAGTAGATCTGCAGTTTCTGAAATACTCAGACCAGCCGGTCTGGCACCAACAACCATGCCACATTCAATGTCACTTAATTGACCTTTCTTCCTCATTCTGATGCTCAGTTTGAACTGTAGCAGATCGTCTTGACCATGTCTACATGTCTAAATGCATAGAGTTGCTGACATGTGATTGGCTGACTAGAAATTTGTGTTAACGAGCAGTTGGACAAGTGTACCAAATAAAGTGGCCCATGTGTGTATACATATTTACTGTGCGATTATTAATGTTTACATGATTTCAAAAAATTACAAAAAAGTAAAATTTTAGTAATTTTCATAAATCATGTTTTTTTTTCTGGAATTTGACTCTTCAATGCACAGTTAAAAAAATACAAAATACCATAGATTTCATTGGTTGCTGTGAAGAATGCTGTGAGTAATCTTTTTTATTTCAGTGTACACACTAATCCACACTGGAATTTGATTAGGTAAGATTGTGTTGTATAGCTAATTCTGGTTTTATGACTGGATTTCACATTTTTCAAATGAAGGAATTCATAAGGCTCCTCATGGAATTAAGATTTTAATAGTCTTACTTTTTCTCTCTGCCAGACTAGGCATATCCTGGTATGGATGTCTCAATTGGTGCATGTCTCTTGTCATACGTGTGAGCTGTATTTGATCTGAAGAAAGTTCTATGGTGCACTGTCTGTCAGTGCTTTGCAAAACTCTTTTGGGTTTCTAACAGCCGTCAAACTTGCAGAACAAAAGTGATGCCTTTGAAAAGCAGCGTTACACTGGCACAATTCACACCTGCTTCTCACAGCCCAGACACGCGCGCACACACACACACACACACACTCACGAATTTTAATAACAAAGCACCATTCAAGCACACTTGGCAGCAGCAGCAAAAGCAGCATTTTCCATTCAGAGACAAGACTGTAGATGTGATATCTTCTGTGCAGCTTTCAGTATCAAATGCTAAAGTACTCTACAATTGTTTCATGGAACGTTTTACACTCTCAAACTCCCATAGTGCCTTAAATTTGAATGATTGCACAGTCAAAGCATGTAGGTCCTGCAATTAGTTATGTATTTCATAATTCTCCACATATAACACAATAATAGTGCAAACATCTTCATGTTTTTAATCATTATAGCCTATTAACTAGATTAATGCTATACACAGAAATATAAACTGAACTCTTTTATAAAGTTATACACGAATACAGAACAAAAATGCTTATTATTCTAAAGCTATGACCAAAAGAGCATGCACGCCAATATTTTCACAATTATAAATGGTTCAGTTCTTTTTAATCTAGTGGTTTTGACCTTATTTCTCTCAACTACAATATATCTGAGTAAATCAGCGCACGCAGTAATGCTTTTACATTAAAGCGCATTTAATTAGAAAGAAACTCCCCGAGGATCATTCTCTGTGCATAACCCAGCTAATACATATTTAATGGAAAAACTGCATGTCACTCTCTTAATGGGTTTTCAACAATACTTGGATTCATGATATTATACAGAAATAGTCATGCAAATGCCTCTGTGGCCCTGTTTACACCTGGTATTATGATGGCTTTTTTGCAATGTTCATGTCTTTCTTTCTTGAGTCAACAAGTCATTTTGAAGAATTCATCAGGATTTTTTGGCATATACATAGGCAATTTCAGCTTAGTCCAATGGTTCAGTGTTTCATTGCGGTATAGGTTTGTTATAATAAATTGATCTAATACTGCAAAATAAGCTTGCAAAATTCACAAATAAAAAGATCCTTTTCCCATTATTGGGCTAAATGTTTCTAAAAAAGGCAAGTACGGTTCCAGTTGTATTTTTAATGTGAGCTTGCTGCATGGTATATGCAAGTGACATCAGCACTTGTTATTCATTTATTATTTTAATATATACTTTATTGCATAGACAGGTAAAATGTAGAAAGTTACAACAGAAAACAGCACATTGTCTGCATTTTTCCTTTTTCAAACTAGAACTATCCAACTTTACACACCTACATCCACCCACAACCCTTTCGGGAGGAATGAGGATTAAAAGAGAAATCAATACAGACTCTTTTAAATGTACACAAAATAAATAATGAAACTATTTATTGAAGTACATGATCCATAAATGAAATAAAAACGAACAAAAAAAAAGGAGGAGGGGAGGTGGAGGAAATAATATTAATACAATTCAGCGAGAATAAAACAACCATACGGCAGAGTACAACAGAAAGTCAAGTTTACCTTCGACAATCTCAATCAGAATCTAATGAGGTCAGAGTCGAAAAAAGTTAGAATGGAGGTCCAAGTTTCCTAGAATTTGTCAGTAGATTCCTATTATTTAACAAAGTAAATATAAGATAAAAGGACTCCCAAAAACAGAAATACCTACTCATTGTCCATATCACTGTTTACATTACACTTGTGTTTCCAAGGCAATGACAGATGCATTTATGCTACATTCCAAAGAGCTCTTTATCATCACCACAGTGGAAAATCAAACCCTATGCTTGTTGACTGACCCATTTTGGCACAGAACAGAACAGTTTAAGCAAAGAGAGCTGTTGGCCAGAGAGTAAAGTGGCTAGAGTGAAAAGAAAACTAAATGCAGACCAGTAGCTTTGATTCTGCTCAAACTTACTTTGAACGGTGTGGATTTGTGTTAGAACCAGTACTACTAAAAGAACACTGCTTTGTTTGCCAATTTTCTTGCTTTCAAACCAAACTTGCAATGTTTTATGGCAAAGTATAAATTTGATCTGGTTAATGTTTACAATTGACATCACTGGCGAAGATAAAACAATATTCTGTGGCTGTTTGAATGTTTTTAAAGGAAACAAAGAAGCAAAACATCTTTTTTCACTCCAAGACACATTTCTCAGTCAGTACAGACTTTTTTGGCAAACGGCAGCTGTGAAATTTAGCAGAAGTCTTTGACCATAGGGACATATGCCTACTCGGCTGCACGTTTATTGTGTGATACGTTTCAATTTCAATTAGAAAGCATCACTGCGGTTCTGTTATTCTCTAATACAAACCGCCAAAAGAAAATTCAGCTTTAATTTCCTGTGAGCTCAGTTCTTTGAAACCAGTATCACATAGCAGTATTAAACGTTAATACAGCAACATGGGAGACTCCATTACAGTTTCTGAGCCTTCCATATAAACATCAATTAGTTTGTCTGGTTTCATTTCTCCCAAACCAAATGATGAGTAAGACAGCTTGAATCAGCAGCTTCGTATGAACTTCCTCTTGGCCGAACCCAAGGGACATCAACATACACAGAGAGCTATGACGCTCATGAATAATTGATCATCTTAAATGAATAATCAGTATCATATAATGAGCGCAGATAAATATTCATCATCTGCATAGTGATCGGAGACTGCATTGGTTTCTCAGGGGGTGTTGTGCCAAAATAACATCAAAGTGAAAGTTTAACAGAAAGAAAGTCCTATGCGGAAACACTGCACAGTCGGATTACTTTCCTCTATAATCTCTCTCTCTCTCACTCCCTCTCTCCCTTTTGCTTCCCTCCCTTTTCCCAGTCTCATTAGCTTGTAAAGCCTGTAGAAATATTGCACGGAGACTGACCTATAAATCTGATATTGCAGAAATAGGATGATGCCTGTTTAAAATTATTACTGTACTTCTGCAAAAAGAAAGAAAGACTCGCGTGACAGCGATGTTGGGCATGCTCATAATTACTTCCCGCTGAGAGGTTAGCTAAAAAGATTTAATAGGCAACAGGTCAAAGAGATTCCAGTGGCTGGTTTGATGTTCATTCCTGTCTTACAGTTTAACATTTGCAAACGGCGATAATTAATTTTCAGCATTGCCAGCATGTTGTCTACCAAGAAAATTTGTGGCCGCTATTAGCACAGCAATTTGTTGGTCATACACGGTAAGATGACAGTTTGAATGGAATTCTGCCGAGGGTTCAATAGATGGCACTGGGGAATTAGTAGAGCAACAATAAATAGACAAAATTAGCATCTGGGAAAAGGGGATTGGCTGTTGTTTTAATGTGGGTTGAAGTATTTTACACCAATGTTTGTGAATTTTAGTGTAATCTCCTGAACACTCAAAAATCAATCAGTAAGCCTCAAGTCAATACAAAACTAAAAATGTCAGATATTATAAAGCATTATCATTAGTATTGTAGGAACTGCTATTTAACTCTTTAAAATAAAAGAAAATAAAAAACAAGATTTAAGTTGTAACTAGATTAGATTAGAATTTTTAGATTAGATTCAACTTTATTGTCATTACACATGTACAAGTACAAAGCAACGAAATGCAGTTTAGGTCTAACCAGAAGTGCAATAGCAGCAAGTGCAGAATACAGGTATAAATTATAAGGTGCAGTTATAGAAAAACTATGGCGATATTTACAGATGGACGTACTATGAACATTATATACAGGTTGCCTTAGTTATGAGCCCAGATTTACAATAAATGATTATACGTACAGGTTGATATTAATAATAAGTGTGCAGATAGATAAACAATTACAAATGTACATGTACAGTGGGTGTGTACAGTTCAAATAAATGAATCAGTGCAATGTAGGTTGCTTATTGATAATCAAAATTGCAGATAAACATAATTACAAATGCATATGTACAAGTGGGTGTGTACATTATTACAAATGTATATGTACAGTGGATATGTACAGTTCACATAAATGAATCAGTGCAATGTAGGTTGCTTATTAATAATCAAAAGTGTGCAGATAGATAAACAATTACAAATGTATATTTACAGTGGGTATGTACAGTTCATATAAATGTAGTAGTATACATACTAGTATACATATTTTAGATATAGATGAGAAATGAAAAATATTAATTTCTGTCTTTGTAAATGGTAAATCCTCTCAGGATTAGTTGCTTGATAGTTCATTGAACTTTGGCTTTATTTTAGTTTACTGAGCAAAACGAATTACATTTTATTAAAAACTAATTTCTCCCTACACTTAAGTCTACTTTACACAATGTTGTGTTTTACTATTATTAACCCATTTTTTTTTTCCAAGCTAATGATAGGTAGAAACTGCTTTAAGCACTAAGTGAAGAAAAGGTTAATTAAAATTAGGTTGATTCCTGGAATGAAACCAAGCCTAAAGGAGGAACCTCTCCTCACTTCAAAACAAAAGAGATTATTGAAAAAAGCTAGAGGAAAAGCTCTGCTTATCCCTTTTTTCTCCCTGAAGGCTTCTTTAATTATTTTCATCCATTCCTCTAAATCCTCTGGTGATTTGTGCCTGGTGACATCATGCAAAATGGATGAGCACAGTTGAGGTGGCATGCTAAGCACTTATGCAGTTTCCACAAGAAAATCACATTGGTGTCAAATAATGATGTATTGCAGATGAGGGATGCTGGAGAACAAGCAAATCTGAGTATTGGTTTATATGGTTAAACAATGTGTTCATTGCTCAAGCAAGAGTTAGGATTGCAGTCATTTGCCTAAACAATCAAAACATTCAATAAATCAGCATGGCTATTCTGAATTTTTAATGAAACAAATCACTCATTTTAAGAATTATTTTAATTTTAACAAATCACTGAAATTAATAATTTGATGATAAATTTCAGTTACTTGTTGGCACCTACTGGCATAACCATACTTTAAAAATGTGTGTTGCTTCATTTTGATCACTATATAGACCTCATTGCTTACAATAACTCAACAACTACTGTAATATGAGCAAATTACCCAATACCATACTAAAGTATATTAGACTACACGACAGTAGAGATCTTCATTCATCCAAAGATCTGGACCCAAAATTGGAGAGACCCATAAATGTGCTGCACTGACCCTACCTGGACCTGTTAGGCTATTTGAAAACGGCAACCAAACCCATGCAAACACAAAGATACGTTTTAAGCACTGGACCCAAACTTGGCTGGAAGACACATGTCTGACTGCACCCGATGGGCACAAAATGACAGCAAACTGCTATTAACAAGTATCAAAATGTTGCTAACAAACATTTTTGGCTTGCTTGAATACTGTTAGCTGTCTTTCCCCTGAGCAAAGCCAAGTCAGAGCTCTGCTTCTTGTGCCTGAGGTAATGTGTACATGTGTGCTTTAACCATCCTATTTACTGCTTACAACCCACCCTAGTTTTACAAGTTGCAAGTTACAAAACACATGCAAAGTGCTGCTGACACTGAAGAACTCCACATCACAGTTTACTGTAGTATAAACTAAACTACAGTAATTAATGGTCATGATAATTAATAGCATTCACTAACAAACCATTGTAACTACTATAATACTGTATATAGAGTATAACACACTTTACTGTACTAATGTATGGTTCAAAACACTAATATTTAATATTCATATATAGGGTCAGCGTCCTTATTAGCATAGAAGCTAGCATTCCAACTTTAAGTGTGTTGTGAAGACCGTTAGTGTTAGATTTGTCTGTGGTGGTCTGTGCTCCCATTTGATGTGGACAAAGCAGGACAGAGAAGACAACACATGGGTTGGTCAGTTTAGTGCTAGCATGCTACTGTGAAGCAGCCTGAGATTACAGCTCGCAGAAAACTGTGCAACAGTCTGGAGCTCTGGATCTCTCATTCGGATCAATAATTAAACAGCAGATATACACTAATGAGGATCTGCTGCTATTTAGTACATAACACTTCACATGGGAACGATGCTCCAACATACAGACTAGCAAAGTGTATAAAATTTCCGCATCTACCATCATTTCAATCGCGTTCACCTCTTTCTTTCAGTCCCCCCTCCTGTTTCCAGCCCGTTCCTCTTTGAAGCCTGACAGTCTTTGTCTTTGTAATTCTCTCTCCACACTTCCTTTTTGAGAGCTGAATTGCCTTTGAAGGCTCTTAAAATCCTGTTATACTCTCCAAGGGCGGATTATTACTGCGAATATTACTATTTGCAAATGTGTGGAGGAAAACTGGGTCAGATTCATTGTAACTAAAAGAATAATAATAATAAATTTAGAATACTAACAGACATAAGTAACATTCTCTTTTATCCCCCTTCCGCCTTATGCATGCCTAATGAATGTGGAAAGCTGCAGATAATGTATTGATGTGTCTTCTGGATGGAGGATTTGACCACAGCAATAAGGAAGGTTACTGACCACATCCATCACACCTCTGGGTCTCTCTTTCTGTCTTCCATTGAGTTTAATGGGACTCGTTAATCAGACCGGAGACCCATCCATGACAAAGATCTGTCTGACATTGACAAATTCACCTTTACAACTGAAAATAATGACAAAGCAAGTGCTTATAGATACAAAAGGCAGACTAGGATATTTCATGTATATTATGACAAGCCCTTTTAATAGACTAATAGTTAATTGACGGCACACAGGCATTTTTATCTGTTTAATTATTGCTGATGAAATATTCTTAGAGCAAGGTAAATGTTTGTGGCAGGAAAACCATACAGACAAAATGTATTTGAGAGCATGTGGTTGAAAATATATGTTTTTATTTGTTCTCAAATGTACGATTATGCAATTAAATTCGGAGACTACAACAGCAAATCTATACATAAAGACATTTGGAGAAGAACAAAAAGAATAGACTAACTTATACAGCTACTGATATTAAGAGAACATTAAAACGTTTCAAGTTTTATGATTAAAACATGTATTATTTATAGTTTTGTATTTGAGCAAGACTTTTTTTTTAAAATACAGATGGCATTAATTAGAAACATTAGTTTATATCAACATAACACCAATGTTTTATCTTTAGAAGCGCTACTAACTCAATATTCAGAAGAGTGCAATCAACATTTGTTATTTTGACCAATTGTCATTTTCTGAAAATAAAAGCTCTATATGGCAATATTTTTGATAAGAAAAGTTAGAAAAGTTTTCAGACATTTTTGAAACACACAAAAAAATTAACACTATACTCAAACCCACAAGAAAAAAACAAACATTTTGAAATATTTAATATTTGAATTTAATATAAAATAACTTAAAATCTATCTATCTATCTATCTATCTATCTATCTATCTATCTATCTATCTATCTATCTATCTATCTATCTATCTATCTATCTATCTATCTATCTATCTATCTATCTATCTATCTATCTTAAAATTCATTCATTCATTCATTCATTTTCTTTTTGGAAAAGGAAAAGCAACTTATCCAGCATATGTTTTTACGCAGCGGATGCCCTTCCAGCTGCAACCCATCTCTGGGAAACATCCATACATTCTCATTCACACACATACACCACGGACAATTTAGCCTACCCAATTTACCTGTACCGCATATCTTTGGACTGTGGGGGAAACCGGAGCACCCGGAGGAAACCCACGTGAACACAGGGAGAACATGCAAACTCCACACAGAAATGCCAACTGACCCAGTCGAGGCTCGAACCAGCGACCTTCTTGCTGTGAGGTCACAGCACTACCTACTGCGCCACTGAGTCGCCCATCTATCTTAAAATATTTAAATAAAATGTAAAATTACAAAACGATTACAAAAATTAAAAATACAACAATTTCTAACAAAATATAATAAAATATATATTCAACATATTGTAAAAAATGTATTAAATGTGAAGGTAAAAACTTGAGTCACAAATTTTAATACAAATCAACCCTCAAAAGATCAACCCAACCAAATTATAATACTGAAAAACAAGTTAGAACAAAAAATATTATTCGTTCGCAGCTTGGATAATCTACTTATTTAAAATGAGCTGAAACAACACAATTATTGAGTTTTCTTTGCAAAAAATAAATTATTTTATGTTCAATCCACTTAAATAAAAACAAAGATAAAAAAGTTAACTTAACTCCTTCATGTTGTCCAAACACAAATCGATTATGTGGAACCCAGCATTTTGTTTACTGTGCAGCACAGATTATAATAATAATTTTTTTTAAAATCATCAAACATTGCATGTATACAGTATGAGTGAGAAGATTGGACAAAGAGAAAGACTAATCTTGTCTCATATTGGTCCAGCATCTGTAGTGAAGCATTAATGGTGTGGGATTAACACAGCTTTACCGTCACACTCGCAGATCCAGCTCCTGTCTGACAGAAATAACACACACACACAGAAGAACAACCAGATAAGCTTATCAGAAATCACCACAACCATGAAGCTAATCTCATTCAGGCCGCATACTGACTGCAACTTGTACTACAACTGAAACAGAGACTTGCTAGCGCAGTTTGAGCAGAATGGAAATCTCCTGGGAACGCTGCTGAACCCATCGACCTGAGCAACAATACAGACCAAGACTGTAGCTGTACTGGTCACAATCCATTTTTTTATAACTCATATGCACACATGAACCCTCATTTCTCATATCCGCTTCTGCTCCATTTCAGTCCATCCACTGTCTTATGCAATCCTACACAAGAACTGGCAATACACAAATTCTCATATACCAAATGTTCATTATTCTACATGGATGAGTAACAGTGACACTAACCATTACTGTAACATCCACCATTTAAGTTGTGTGTGTTTTATCTGTCCCATGTCCAGATAATTGGATCTGATTGTGTCTGTTAGATAAACGGGAAGAGGATGGTAGGGATACTGAATATCAGCTCTTCAGGTAAAAGTAATTTCAGCTCTTCTTGTATTCTCCTGTGATTTCATTAGGCCTCTGATATACATGCACTAAATTTATCTGTGATGTGGGTGCGCTTAACTTGTTTGATCACATCAAGCCATGTGTCGCTTGGCTCAGTGTATCAACAGGTTTAGCTTTAGGACACAACCAAGAGGAGCCAAGTTTTTGCTACCAGCCAAAAATAAAAATAAATAAATAAATAAATAAATAAATAAATAAATAAATAATAATAATAATAACAATAATAATAAAAATAAAATGATAAATAATAATTCATTCATTCATTTTCTTGTCGGCTTAGTCCCTTTATTAATCCGGGGTTGCCACAGCGGAATGAACCACCAACTTTATCCAGCATTTGTTTTACGCAGCGGATGCCCTTCCAGCTGCAACCCATCTTTGGGAAACATCCATTCACACTCATTTACACACATCCACTTCGGCCAATTTAGCTTACCCAATTCACCTGTTTGCATATATTTGGACTGTGGGGGAAATCGGAGCACCTGGAGGAAACCCACGCAAACACGGGGAGAAATGCCAACTGACCCAGCCGAGGCTCAAACCAGCGACCTTGTTGCTGTGAGGCGACAGCACTACCTACTGCGCCACCGTGTCGCCATAAATAATAATAAATCTAAATAAATAAATAAATAATTAGTTTTTTCATTTTTTTCCTTGCTTGAAAAAATACATAATTTTGGAAATATTGAATGTTGATTTCTGACAGAAAGATCTTTAATGTGAATTGAAGAGATCAGGATGTAAAAGTCACCTAATTGAAGTTAAAGGAATAGTGTTAAACAGAAATTGGACAAAGGAAATGTGTAATTATAAATTAGTTATTAAAACTATTAGGTTGAAAATTTGTTGAAAAAAATCCATTAAACAGAAATATTTGAGAAAGAATTAAAATCTCTGATCACTTTACTTCAACTTTAGATTATAAGATATTTACATTAGTTTTCCCCTTTGGTTTCAAAAATTAAAGCTTCATGGAATATAGGAATAAGAAAATTAATAACTTTCATTTGGCAGCACTTGGGTTCAAATACAGTTAAAACAGAATTCACTGCAGAGCTGTTTAGAGACACTCATAAACACTGATATAGAGCTGCTCATGTTCAAAGATCACAGTGATGGATACCAGGTTACATAATAAAATAATTTACAATATTGTGATTTGTTAATTTTGTCATTTTATAATTGTAAAAAACAAAACAAAAAAACACTGCATTTCCAAAAATAAGGAAGTCTTACTGACGAGTTATACAGTTCCCCCCTCTCAGAAAATAAAAATAAAACCCCACTTTTTCAGGAGAAACCAAAAGAAAAACCTTGTGCTACAGAACTGCACTGCACCTCACCAATGTGGGAAACTGAGAAGACAAGACAGGTATAATAGAATGTGATATATTATACTTGACAAATAGCAGAGGTCGCTCCAATGTACCTTTCAAAGAAAAGTAGGAAATGACTTTCTACCTGGCGAATACAGAAGCCTGCTGAGGATATTATCCACTTGTAAGTAGTGCAGAGATGAGCACTGCTGCAGGGCCAGCAAACAATATTTCACACTGAAGAGCCAAAGCCCCCGGCGGACACATCGCACCTCTGTCTCTAACCTTTAGTGTTATTGCTGAGTGGGCTTTAAGTTATGCTGACTGAAGCTGTCAGAGACTCTTGCTCAGTGTGGTCCTGGTCACTCTCAGTTCATCTGACTAGTGTATGCATGAGTCTCTGTAATGACTGATCTGTGGCTCAGTGCTTACTGCAGTTCTGCGATGTATTAAGCATGGCAAAATAAAATATAGGCACATCTGCAAATATCACAGATACAATGCAGAACTGTTAGTAAGGAATAGCCACAATGAGTCAATAAAATAATTAAATGAATTAAAATAATCATTATTTATGAATAAATAAATAAACGAAATGTGGCTTAATCATGATAAAATAAATATTTTATTAATATGAACAAATAAATGTAACAAAAATGAATTACACGTTTTATAAAATACATTTAAATAAAAATCTGAATAAATGTATGAATTTGTGTAATTTATTATTAAGTAAACAACAGTCTGACAGACAAATCTAACAGCTGACAGAGACAGACAGATAGACAGAGACAGACAGAGAGACAGACAGACAGACAGATAGATAGACAGACAGACAGACAGACAGACAGACAGACAGACAGACAGACAGACAGACAGACAGACAATGACAGACAGACAGACAGACAGACAGATAGATAGACAGATAGAAAGATAGACAGATAGATAGACAGATAGACAGAGATACAGATAAGCTATATAGATGGACACAGACAATAATAAATATATAATCATGTATTTAAATTATACATTTATATATTTAAATTATAACAAAGTAGTTATAACAAGCAAATGTTTTATAATATCCTGAAATAATCACGCACACGTACGTGCGTGCACACACGCACACACACACACACACACACACACACATTCTTAATTCTAATGAATGAATAAATGAATTATTGATAACACAATTAATATTTTACACATACAAATTATTTACATAAATAAATGAATAAGTTACAAAAACCTTACTTTAAAAAAATAATCTCAAAATTGTTAATTTCGCATAGCTAAATGAAAAAAAACTTTTCTTTTTCTTTCTAAGACTTTCTTTTACTTTTTAAACCAATGTCATCATTGGAGGAGCGAGACCTTCACACAGAGTGAGGGCGAGTGTTAAACAGACAGTGTGAACATGCACCCATGCGCACTCATGTGAACAGTATTCCTCACACTCTCTCTCATTTAAAACACAGGCTGTACTCATGCGGCTGACAGGCCAAGTCTTGGCTGTCAAAACACTCGCGGCAGGGGACGAGCCCAGCTGAGACAAACAAAGCCACACGGGTCTCCACTTGTGCTCTCAGGGCCAAATATTTAGACAGCTTGTTGCATATTAGTTCACAAAAAACAACATATTTGTTTACCGGACATCATAGCAAATGATGAAGAAAAAGATGTTACAGTCTTGCAATTTGTCCACTTTAGACATTCACACGGATACATTGTCATTAGGGCAAATGCAACTTTGTTTATCTGGTGTAAATATCAGCTGTGAAACAGACACTACTTTTACTTTGACAGGAGTTTTAGAACTTGTAAAAACAATTTCTAGCCATTGCAATATTGGCAAACCTTGTATCTGCTTTTTTCATTTAATAAATTGCCATTTTTTTTGGAGTTTTGGTGTTGCTGTCTTTTTTGAATGTATAATATTGGCAAACTAGAAATAACATTAAAACATTAATATGTTAGAAAAATCCTGTGTAGTCCTTAAAAGTCCTTATTAAAATACAATACAATACAAGAAGAGTTCCTGGTCTTACAGAAGCTTGAAGGGTAAGTTAGTTGTAGGTCATGGGAACTACAAAACTCAATATTTTGCCCAGTTGTAATTGTCACACAATTCATTCATTCATTCATTTATTCATTCATTCATTCATTCATTCATTCATTCATTCAATCGTCTTTCAGATGAGACATTAAACTGTGGTCCTGACTGTCTGTGGTCATTAAAAAACCTATGGCACTTCTCGTAAAGAGAAGGGAAACCCCAATGTCCTGGCCAAAGTCCCTCAATCTACCCTTACGATCATGGCCTCCCAATCATGCCCATCCACTGAATTGGCTCTATTAATGTCGCTCCACTCCACCAATAGCTGGTGTGTGGCGAACGTACTAGCGCTGTTGTTCTGTGGCTGCCGTCGCATCATTCAAGTGGATGCTGCGCACTGGTGCTGCTGTAGAGAGACCCCCCTGATGATTGTAAAGTGCTTTGGGTGTATAGCCATACACAATAAATGCGCTATATAAGTACACATTACATTACATAACAATCGTTTATTCATTCATTTATAATTAATTGCTCATTTTGACACCTTAAAAAGTCTAAATATGAAAAATATTTATAATTTATAGAAAAAGAACAGCTCAAAAATTATGTTTAACTGAATAAGTTAAATAATATTAGCTTTAAAGGACTTTCATTCATTAATTTTCTTTTCGGCTTAGTCCCTTTATTAATCCGGGGTCGCCACAGCGGAATGAACCGCCAACTTATCCAGCATTTTTTTTACACAGCGGATGCCCTTCCAGCCACAACCCATCTCTGGGAAACACATCCATACATTCTCATTCACACACATACACTATGGACAATTTAGCTTACCCAATTCACCTGTACCGCATATCTTTGGACTGTGGGGAAAACCAAAGCACCCGGAGGAAACCCACGCAACCACGGGGAGAACATGCAAACTCCACACAGAAATGCCAACTGGCTTTAAAGGACTTTGATATATATAATTTTGATATATTAATTCATTCATTTTTGCCATAGAGGGATTTCAAGTAATTGAGTAAGAATTTATCTACTGAGAATATATTTTTGAGCATTAACACAATAGTTTTTTCTGTTTTTTCGAATCTGGCTGGTTGATAGCCATGTGAGCCTAGCATCAGTACTGTTCCTGCCTCTTCACCCATGTGCATCAATCCGCCCACAGTAAGATGCATTTTCCAATATATTAAAAAAAAAAAAGAGATTATTATAAATAACAATAGTAGTGCTGGGTAAAGATTAATCATGATTAATCACATCCAAAATAAAAGTTGGTTTTGCCGATATAAGAGTGTGTTCTGTGTATATTTAGTATGTATATATAAGTACACACAAACATACATACAGTATATTTGAGAAATGTTTTATTTATATTTAGATATAAAACATGAGTCCATGATACATATTATATATAAAAGTATATAAGTAATATTTGTTTTTATGTATGTGTGTGTATTACATGTACAAAATAAATATATGAGAGAAACCATTTCTACATTTAAAATAAGCAAGTATTTGACAGTACTTTAAAAATACTCAAAAATGTCTCTGTTTGTGTTTTCAAACTATTATATTTGATATACCAAAGTCACAGAAGCGGCAGTTTCACATCTGTCATATCAATTACGGAAAGTGTCACATGCATAACAAAGTTTTCCCCTTATAAATGCAAAAATGTCAAATAAAATAAAATCAACGATTTTTGTTTTATTGTGAGCAACTCTTATCCTTTTGATAAGCATTATTTCTTTTGGGTTGTGCAGTTTAATTTACAGAATTTCTACAAAGTATGCTTTTTACTGTAAACTCACAAACTTTTTTGTTAACTTTCCTCATTTAAAATCTAAAAAATTTTTACAGATTAAAATTTCTGTGATCCCATAAATCTGTGGTTGGTTGTTTTGGAAAATATAAACAGTTGTTTCAATATAATGTTAACATATGCTTTTTGTGTGATTTCATGTTTTTACTGCAAATGTTACATCCATAATGCTGGACTTGCTCATATAGAACACACACATAGATCTTATATAAAAACATTTATTTAGGGTTTCGATTAATCATGACTAGGGCCACACGGAATCTGCGCGTGCAGAATTCCGCAGATTTTTAGCCCATCATTGATTCTGTTTATTTACTTGTGTAAATGTGTGTACAATTATATTTAATCAGTTTTCAAACTAATTTCTATAATAATATTGACTAATATGAAAATATTCATGTGATTTATTTACAAAACAGTTTGTAAAATACTATTTTCAGTGTTTTAGTAGATATTTGGTCCCGCTTTATATTAAGTGTCGCTTATACCTGTGAACTTACATGGTAATTAGATGTGTAAGTAGTATGTAACTACAGTGTATGTACACACTGATACATAGTATTTACTTGTGTAATACTGGTGTAACTACACTCATGTAACAACCCACTGAATAGTATGTGTAAGTACAAATGTGTAACAGGACATTGGTAACAACACTAGGAAAGTCCACATCTGTAACAAGAATTAGTGCATTGTGTAACAACAATATGTACTTGCAGATGTTTTCCCACTTCCACACCTGTTTGCAGATCATGTACTTGTGGACACTGTATGGCAGAACTGATGCTGCATTAGAAGGTTTCACCTTGTGATACCAGTGTAATTACATGGTAAATCCACAGGAACTGTCCACTTAATATAAAGTGTAAAATGGTCACAAATTACTGTGTAACTTGTAGAAATATCTTCTATGCAACACTTTAATAATAGATTTAGTTACATGGTAACTCCACAGGAACGGTCCACAATATAAAGTGTAAAATAAAATTCATTTTCGTTTCGTCCTAGTCCCTTTATTAATCTGGGGTCGCCACAGCGGAATGAACCGCCAACTTATCCAGCATATGTTTTACACAGTGAATACCCTTCCAGCTGCAACCCATCTAAGATGAAAAGAAAATGAATGAATGTCTGAACAGTAATTTGTGACAATTTTACACTTTATATTGAGTGGACAGTTCCTGTGGATTTACCATGTAAGTACACTGGTATCACAAGGTGAAACCTTCTAATGCAGCATCAGTTCTGCCATACAGTGTTTACAAGTACATGATCTGCAAACAAGTGTGGAAGTGGGAAAACATCTGCAAGTACATATTGTTGTTACACAATGCACTTACATAACTCTTGTTACAGATGTGTACTTTCATAGTGTTGTTACCAATGTCCTGTTACACATTTGTACTTACACATACTATTCAGTCGGTTGTTACATGAGTGTAGTTACACCAGTATTACACAAGTAAATACTATGTACCAGTGTGTACATACACTGTAGTTACATACTACTTACACATCTAATTACCATGTAAGTTCACAGGTATAAGCGACACTTAATATAAAGTGGGACCAATAAATATTATAAAGGTATTACTTTTTTATATATATTAAGGTTTTAGTTATGATACTCACAAAATCATTCCGCATAAATCCGCAGATTTTTAACAAAATACTCAGAATTTTGCAGAAATAGCAAGAAATAGCAAAAAATGTCCGCAGATTCCGTCTGGCCCGACTCATGACTAATCTTTGTCAAGCACTAAAGAATAGTAATAAGTAATGTTTTCCAGTATCCTGATGATTTTTCATTGGAAAAATAAAGAACACATTTGTACTGTTCTATCATGAGCAAAACCCCATGCACAATCCCATAGCTTTCCAACCCAAGTCTTCATACTTGTTCATGTTAACTCTTTCTGTAAGCTGAGGACAGCGTTTGAAATGCCTGTAGAGTCGTGAACTCACACACACTCTGTTTGAACCCAATGATACACACTGTATTCACAGCCACAAAACCACAGAGACAAGCTTGACAATAACAAACAAGTCTGATGGACACCCACAAACCTGCGTAGTCAAAAAAAATCCCACACAAAAACCTCTTGTAGCGAAATGTTAACATCCCAGTAGTGACATTTAAGCCGGGACAAACTTTCTTAGAGACACCGATCTGGCAGTGAAGTCAAAATGTTACGCTTGGTTTGTCTTCTCCTCTGACCTGTAAATAACAATGTTTGTCAAAGACAGATTCTGTGCTTCCCGGAGTCCAGCCGAGGTCTCAACCCTGATCACAACGTCAAAACACAGACAAACAGACTCAAAATACACTGTACGAATTTACAGAATTCAATACGAATACAACTGAATAGTTTATTAAATGAAGCCTATTTAAAAGAGCAGGCATAACTGAATGAGGGAATTCAGAAAACAAAAGATATCCAGCAGTGCAGCAGTTCAAAACGTGTGCTCATTCAATCCTTTCTTAGACATTCGGGAGGAATTATTTCTCCAGTGAAGGGAGTTTAATAGGAAGTGGGAGTGAAAATGGTGGTGTGCTGTTCACACTTGAATGCTTCTGAACTTTATAACTGACTCTGTTAATTTACTCTTACCTGAGCCAAACAGTACTTTCACAGCGCTTTCTGCATGACTGCATGACAAGTGCCAACTCTCAACTCCAAATTCTCAACACTGGAAAAAAACATCTCCAGAGGAAAAGCTATTATTGGGTCTGAACTTTTTCTTCTTCTTTTTACGCTTTACGAATGAGATTGGGCAAATAAAAACAAAGATAAAAGAAACAGATTTGAGATTGTAAATATGAAGACATCTTAAAGTTAAATTAAGTTAAAGTTTTATTTTTAAGTTTAACTTAAGTTAAATTTTTTTAAGCAAAACTTTTTCTAGCGGAAAGCAACTTTAAGAGTTGTACACACCAGGATTATGATCACACATGATTATCACAAATGTTTAGTGTCTAAACAACTAAACAAAGGGCACTAATGTGAGCGTGCACACTGACAAGGGGAAAAAATCTAAATTAAATAAAATAAATTAATAAATCAAATAAAATCAGCCTTAAAGCATCATTTAATCTTTTTTTTTTTTTTTTTGGTGGTGGTGGTGGTTGGAGAAGTCCTACATTGCATTAAAACTGACCTGGTTATCTGATCAATGAGATTAGTGCTTTAGTCAACAAGATTTGAGCTGCTGAAGTTACAGCAAAACATGACAAGGTGGCACTCAAGCATCAAACTGTCTAATCGAGAACACAGAAACTGCAGAGCAAATACTATTCAATGGTGATTGATTTAATTTCATTTTCTTCCATGGCTTTTTCTGTTTTTCATTAAGCGTCATCTAGTGTCAGGGAGAGATTCTGCATGTTCACTTGGCTCATCGCTAGGAAAACTCACTTGGGCATGAAAATCAAAAAATGTCTTCAAAAATGCTGACGATAATCATGAGCAAGCGTAAAGCAAGGCTTTAGTGGCACTAAAAAAAAACAAAAAAAAAACAAAAACAGTAAAACAACTTTGATACCTCTTCACACAAAATAAGGTTACAAAGAATTTTTTTAAAATGTTACACAACATGGCGCCACGATGGCGTAGTGAGTAGCACGTTCGCCTCACAGCAAGAAAGTCGCTGGTTCGAGCCTTGGCTGGGTCAGTTGGCATTTCTGTGTGGAGTTTGCATGTTCTCCCCGTGGTTGCGTGGGTTTCCTCCGGGTGCTCCGGTTTCCCCCACAAGTCCAAAGACATGTGGTATAGGTGAATTGGGTAGGCTAAATTGTCCGTAGTGTATGAGTGTGAATGAGAATGTGTGAATGTTTCCCAGAGATGGGTTGTGGCTGGAAGGGCATCCGCTGCGTAAAACAAATGCTGGATAAGTTGGCGGATCATTCCCCTGTGGCGACCCCGGATTAATAAAGGGACTAAGCCGACAAGAAAACGGATGAATGAATGAATGTTACACAACATATGCTGACATCAAAGCAAGTTTACCAAACTACATGATTTGTAAACTACAAAATATAGATTTTTGCATCACATAACCACATCCAAATGTATGGTTTTTTAGACATAGTACATATCTGTAGCTCACCTTGTACACTATTTAATCTCAAACTTGTGTTTTAACCCTCTCAGTTGGGTTTAGGCAAGGCTTTAGTTAAAGTGGCAGTATTTTCACAATCATGCAACACAGCATAAGATATGTTCTACTTCTACTATGAATTTGTGATTAGGAACTTATTGCACGCCAATTATTTATTGTCCCAAAAATAATGAATTATGAAGAATAGGTATATTACTGCTGAATGCAAGGAAATTCTAATTATTTTAAACAATTTTAAAAACATATAAACATTCGACAACCTATCAAGATATCCAGCTTTATGATGGGTCTGTAATTTTGGTCAAATATATAGATATCCCACTATTTATAAAACCTAAAATACGGTTAAAGTGGTTGTTACTTTGAAGTGGTACTACTTTAATGACAGGTATATATGGTGATTGTGGGGAAAAAAGTGTTCCAGTCACTACAGCAATCATTCTCCTCTCTGCCTCTCTCAAAGTTTACTCGGAAACTCCAGTGTCAACATTTTCTCATCATTTTTCTAGTGCAAATATGATTTTGTAAGTGGTTAATGTCTAATTTTCAAACTGGAAAATCATCATAATTATAACAACAAATGAAGGCAGCAATAAACTTTAATTACAGAACTACAGCAATAATTACAACAAACAACAACATCAAATGTTACGAGATTCACTATCAAAAACTGGTCAAAACTGAATATGCTTTCAGATTAAAAATGTAGGTAAAACTTCACCAGAGGGACTTCAAAAAGTCACCAGAGGGACGATTTCACAAGGAGCCTCCCCTAGTAAAAAAAAAAAAAAAAGTCAGGCTCGGTTATTTTATAGAAGCCTCAGGCTATGCTAGCACTAGCGATATATAAATTGTTATTAGTGTGTAATGAGTCTATATCAGAGGCCCCCAATAAATACTACTAAACACGCAATTTCACATTAGCACTTTCTTCGGCCAGGACAAGATCCCCCTCTTGAGACAGAGCTAAAGGTCACCAGGGGTTGATGAAGTTCACTCTCAGCATGACAATGATGGATAAGGAAGAGAGAGAACCAGCTCAAGGGCAGAGCTCAAGGGCAATGGGAAAAACATGCTTGTTAAAGCATCTGGAGATGACTTGTGTCAGCAGTCGTGACACCTGATGAACCTCCCGTCAATCCAGGAAATCCCATGGGAAGATCTAATGACCAAAATCATCCTTTAAAAATCAATTTATATCATGGCTTTTCAATAGGGTTTTTAACTCATTAGCATATCAGTCTGCTGGGACAAATAATTACAGTACCTGCATATATACAGTATTGTATATGTATGTATTTATGTGTGTGTATATATATATATATA